>CM049883.1:27120026-27212526 GCA_027474115.1 Schizopygopsis malacanthus
TCTGTCTGTCTGTCTGTCTGTCTGTCTGTCTGTCTGTCTGTCTGTCTGTCTGTCTGTCTGTGTGTATGTGTGTGTGTGTGTGTGTGTGTGTGTGTGTGTGTGTGTGTGTGTGTGTGTGTGTGTGTGTGTGTGTGTGTGTGTGTGAGTGTGTGTGTGTCTGTGTGCGTGTGCGTGTGCGTGTGCGTGTGCGTGTGTGTGTGTGTGTGTGTGTAACACAGCACCTGTTCATTTGCACAGAGGCACTCAAGCCTCAACTCTGCTACTCAGGTTAATTAGTGTCAATTCATGCTAATCACTGTGACGAACCAGGAACAAAAGCCTGAGATACGGCAAATAAATCTGCAGGGTTTTCGTTTTGGGAGGTAAAAATACCATTAAATATGTAATTATTAAAATTATTTGTCTTATCCTGTTGGAAATGTTATTATCATTAATATTATTCTTAATAGTAATTACCAGTGTTGGGGGGGTAACACATTGCAAATAACGCTAGAAAAACAGATTCAGTATTCATCAAAATGAATTAAAACAGTGAAACTCAGAATATGACGCAAACCTGCAATAATTAAATATGTTAAACAACACAAATATATCTAATCTCATTTTATTAACCGATGTGTTTGCTGCTGACCTTTTGATGATCAGTTCAATCATACTAATAAGCAAAAATGACTTTAGATAAACTAACAATTGTTGTTTTATTGCTGAGGAGTGTTTTACTTTTCCTTCAGCCTGAGGTTTATTCATTACACATGTGAAAGGGCTTTTACATTTGCTATAAATAGAACTTCTTGTATTAAAAACCTTTGAAAGGTAGTGTATATGTTACTCTTGATAATTTCACTGATTGTGATCTGTATTGTGAAGGCATGTACATCCGCTTCTGTCGGGAATACAGCGCTATTGCTGGCAGCATCGTCTTCATTACTCTCACAGATAATTGACACATTCAGTGCTAAACTGGAGAAATGAATTGCACATGGTTGCATCAGCATCTGAGGTCGGTCTTTAATCAGCACATGGTCACTAATTAGCACGGGCTAAATCTCTTCCTCTGGCACCTTGGAGTGTCATTAAACTTTCAGTAATTTACACATAATAATTTTTCTGTTCGGTGAGATAATGAACGTTGCTGTGGTTTGTAGGTCATGCATAAGATCAGGCCGAATGTTTAAATCAAGAGATATCGATAATCAAAAGATAAGTAAATTAAGGATTTGAGAGTGTGGAGGTGATTTGCATGAACAGATAAGTGGCAATATGAAATTAATCACTATTACTATGATTTTAACTTGTTTGCTTATAAGGTTTCCTAAATACTGCCACACAATCATTCAATGGAAACAAAAAATTCACTCATAAACTGCTATTAACATAAAAAATTAGAATTACATAGAAATGACAAGTAACACATTAAATTAAAACATGAAATCTGGAAGAAGAATGACTGAAATACTTTTATTATTTTTGTAAAATGTACTACTAATAATCGTTGTTTTATTTACAATGTCTATAAATTATTTTCCAAACGAATCCAACGTGTCTCTGAACAATACACAGTAGTGAGGTTTCCTTCCAGAATCAGTTCTGACCAGTTCTGTTGAATAAATGATTCAATGACTCACTTATGAAGACGGTCATTTAGATCTTTCCGGAATTAATCTGTGTTAATTGAGTGAATGATTCATTGAACTTGCTTGATTACATTTCTGATGGAATCAAAGTTTTTAACAAATCTGTTGAACAAATGACTCATTCATAAACTCATTCATATTCATTTAGTTCTTTCTGGAATGAATCAGTCAAGTGAATGATTCAATGACTAACTCATAAATGCAATTGCTTGATTTGTTCCTGAATGAATCAGCGCTTTGAATGAATCTGTTGAATGAGTGATTCAGAGACTAAAAAATATAGTTATTTAGTTCTTTCCTGAATTAATCTGTCGTTGAACAAATTTATTGAGCAAATAATTCAGTGACTGACTCAAAGACAATCACTTGATTGATTCCTGAATGAATCAGCGCTTTGAATGAATCTGTTGAATGAGTGATTCAGTGACTCACTTATAAAGACAGTCATTTAGTTTCTTCCTGAATGAATCTGTGTTGTTGAACGAATCGATCAAGTGAATGATTCAGTGAGTGACTCAAAGACAATCACTTGATTGATTCCTGAATGAATCAGCGCTTTGAATGAATCTGTTGAATGAGTGATTCAGTGACTCACTTATAAAGACAGACATTTAGTTTCTTCCTGAATGAATCTGTGTTGTTGAACGAATCAAGTGTGATTCAGTGACTCACTTATAAAGACAGTCATTTAGTTTCTTCCTGAATGAATCTGTGTTGTTGAACGATCGATCAAGTGAATGATTCAGTGACTGACTCAAAGACAATCACTTGATTGATTCCTGAATGAATCAGCGCTTTGAATGAATCTGTTGAATGAGTGATTCAGTGACTCACTTATAAAGACAGACATTTAGTTTCTTCCTGAATGAATCTGTGTTGTTGAACGAATCGATCAAAGTGAATGATTCAGTGACTGACTCAAAGACAATCGATTGACTTGAATCAGCGCTTTGATTCTGTTGAATGAGTGATTCTGACTCAATAAAGACAGAATCAGTTTCTTCCTGAATTAATCTGTGTTGTTGAATGCTCAAGTTGATTCAGTGTCTGATCAAAGAATCTTGATTGATTCCTTGAAGCGCTTTGAATTAATCTTTTGAATAAATGATTCAGTGACTCACTTATAAAGACAGTCATTTAGTTTCTTCCTGAATGAATCTGTGTTGTTGAAAATCGACAAGTGAAGATTCAGTGATGACTCAAAGACAATACTTGATTGATTCTGAATGAATCAGCGCTTTGAATGAATCTGTTGAATGAGTGATCTGACTCACTTATAAAGACAGATATTTGTTTCTTCCTTGAACTGTGTTGTTGAATGAATCGATCAAGAATGATTCATGACCGATCAAAGACAATCACTTGTGATTCCTGAATGAATCAGTGCTTTGAATGAATCTGTTGAATAAAGACAATCACTTAAAGACAGTCATTTAGTTCTTCCTGAATGATCTGTGTTGTTGAACGAATCAATCAAGTAAATGATTCATGACTCACTTATAAAGACAGCATTTAGTTCTTCCTGAATGAATCTGTCTGTTGAACGAATCAATCAAGAATGATTCAGACTCACTTATAAAGACAGTCATTTAGTTCTTCTGAATGAATCTGTGTTGTGAACGACTCAAGTGAATGACTGACTATAAAGACAGTCATTTAGTTTCTTCCTGAATGAATCTGTGTTGTGAATGATCGACAAGTGATGATCAGTGACTCACTTATAAAGACAGTCATTTCGTTTCTTCTTGAATGAATCTGTGTTGTTGAACGATCGATCAAGTGAATGACTGACTCAAAGACAAGGGTTGTTTCTCAATATGCGTTCTTCAGTGATCTTGCGTTCTTGTGTTCTCGTTCTACGTCATCATCGACCGTCGTATAAAATAAAATAGCATCAAATCATCCTACATATTGTAAAGAACATTCTGTGAAAATATATTCTTGGTATCTTTAATATTGACTGAGTAAGGCCATGTCAAAGATTGAAATCATAGTGAAATTAATGCTTGTAATCAAACTTTGATGCTGATTTGATTTTTAGACTTTAGCCTGGTTTTTACAGAGACGGTCACATTTAAATAAAAATTGAACTCGCACCAAAAACAAGATTTCAAACAGGTGTCAGTTTTAATGCAACCGAGCTGCTGTTTCTTGGATATTCTGATTAGTTTAGTGAGCAGGGCTCAGTGGTAATGTTTCAGTTTCTACACATGTTGAGTATGTAGATCTATATTTAAGATTGAGAGCATGTGTCTGCTCTTTGCTGAAACATTCAATTTGCCTGAATGTTCTGTCTTGTATTTCTGAAGTGTTTTAAGCCTTCTGGTGCCGCCTTGAAGCAGGTGGTCCGTAAGATTGCCTGCTGCAGTCACATAACGCTCACTTGGTATTCATCACTCTCTCCGACTCTTCCTCATCTGGCTCCCTCGCTCTTACTCTGGGCTCCTGGCTCTCGTGTCGGCAGCTTTGAAATATTGCCCAAGTGTCTTGTGGTTCATGAGACTGGCGCTTCAGACATAAACTGAAGAAGCACGATAGCAGTTTCC
Source organism: Schizopygopsis malacanthus (assembly GCA_027474115.1). NCBI lineage: Eukaryota > Metazoa > Chordata > Actinopteri > Cypriniformes > Cyprinidae > Schizopygopsis > Schizopygopsis malacanthus. The sequence goes on from CM049883.1 coordinate 27,124,207, forward strand.
ACTCCGTAAAATGCACACTCAACAGCACCTCTGACTGAATTCACGGCGTTGTTGAGACGCTGTTGAGACGCTGTTTAGACTGGCAGCAGAGCTGGTTTATTCATCACACAACAGCATATGTACTTTTCCAAGTGTGAAGACATGGATGCATTCCAATATAAATGCATATAGTTTAGATTCATAGTTTTTAATAAACTCCCTCTCAAGCCACTGCAAATATTTAATTGATTAATTTGTTTGTTTGCTTATTCAATTTTATTATAACTGATTTAGATTAATTTATAATTCTTTATTTCAATTAAATAAGTCATAATTGATTTGTTTATTTAAATTTGAAATCAAATGCATAATTTATTTATTTAAATTTAATTCTAAATTATAAAAAAAATTCTGTAAAAATTGTATTCAATTAATTAATTAATTTCAATTTTACTCAAATTCCTAATTAATTTATTTAAAATGAATTATAATTCATTATTTATTTGTTTGTTTATTTAGTTTAATTTAATTAAAATGTAGTTATTATCAGTTTAATTTACAATTAGTTATTATCTATTTATTTTGATTTAATTAAAGTTAATAAATTAATGGATTAATTTAATTATTTATTTATTTAATTTGTCTTTGTGTGACATTTGGGAAAACAAAATTAAAATAAATAATTTGGAGAATGCATGCTATTTGAAATCTTTTTTTATTTTCATCAGGCTTATAATCACTGAGATCATTTAATTGCACTGTAGTAATTAGTAATTGTAGTAATTTAGTAATTATGTTGTACCGTTTAAGTGTTTCTGTGTTGTTATGCATCTCATTGGTCAACTCTTGTTGTGATAAACGGTGCTACATACACTATATAAAACTGATTTTGACATTGAATAATAATAAATGTAAATATTTCTTGAACATTGGTGTATTTCATCATTGCAGTTGCCACAATTTTATAAGAGCACAGGATTCGTGCAGTTTTTAATGATAATCTTTTACCATGGTAAAGCACAGCTTTGCAGGGCTTCTTGCTGATTAAACTGGATCGTAATCTCCAGCAAAATGCATATTTATTCATGGTGAGTTGAGTTGGTCATTGAGTTTGTCCTGCCTTCATAAGGTAATGAACAGCAGAACATAAGAGCACTAATTTACCTCCGATTATTCCCTGGTTTAACGGTGCATTGTCCGAACACTGTTGTTCGTTGTCTGTTCAAACAGCTGTTTTTATCACTTTATATTTAATGGAGCATAGTGCATTTCCTCTCGCCCTCCTCCCACTTCACACAATGTGATCTTCCTCTCATTTCACAGGCTCTTTTTCCTCTTCAGGTGTGTTTTCTGTCTCTCACACACTCAGGTCTTGGTTCCTCCAGCTAGTGATCTGAGCTCTCTCTCTATTTGCTCTCTCTGAGTCCACCAGCGGCGCCGGCGACTGAGCTCTGCATGTCACTCAATCCCTGATTGGATTTTTGCCCTCGCTACCGTATGATTGAAACCTTCAGCTCTCGGTGCTTCTCTGCGAAAGATTCCCGCTGCGCCGTTCGCCGGCTGCCTTTGTTTCTGCAGTGACTGTGATCCGGTTATTATCGGGGTGTTTGTGTGTGATTAATTGTGTGGGTGCAATCTATGCTGCTATTGTTTTGATCAATCTTCTCGTGAACCTGAATGCACAATCACTGACAATGTCTTTGATTAAAGCATGCATTCATGATTGTTTGGTGGAGCTATTTTATATTATCATTAGCTACTGGTTTACAGGTCTAAAAAAAAAGCCTATACGGTGGCAATACACAATGATTTATTCATTTGAGGTAAAAATGGTATATCATGAGTCTTTACAATTCATGATATGTGCTAATGACTAAATATAAGACCGTTTATTATACAGAGTACCATAATTCAAAATTCAGCTTGAATTATTTTTTATAAGAAATTATTAATTAATTAATTATGATATGTAATATTTATTGATACATACATATGCATACACATACATACATTATATATTGATATTGAAGTGATATATTAATATACTACTTCAAACTATGGATTTTCTTTCTTTCTTTTTTTAATCTATTTTTTACGAAAAACCATCAGGGAAATGACACTAACTAATGCAATAAACATTATCTAATAACATAAAATGTAACACATAACACCCACATGTACATTACTGATAACAAAAATAAGAATCTAAAGTATTGAAATAAAATAGAATCAATCATATGTCATGTCACATTGCTGTTTTCCCCATAATTATTCAATCATTTACCGTTTTTACTTCCAAAAACCATATATTTTTCATTTTTTTCTGTAAAATTACAAAAAAATGAAATGCATTTTAAACCATTTAAATTTTTTCCCATGCACTGTACATTTATTGTAGGGTATTAACAGTTGAACATTTAACGGGTTTTTACTGTATCGTTTATTACTGTAAAAATGACAAACATCCTACAGTGTAACTGTTCCTGTATTTCATTCTAAAAATCGTACAATATGTGGAATGAGATTTGATCATGTAAATGTCCTGCTGTCATCGTGGCTGTTAGAGCAGCTCAGGCAAAGCTTTGATCACTTCACGAGTGATAAGGACACAGATTGATACTAGTCCTGTGTTGTACTGTGGACGTGGATGCTGGAAACAGCAGAACGACTTGTCTAGAATCTATATTGGATCTGTACTTCTGACAAAGATAACGTCAGAGATCTGAGATCTGTGTTTGAGCACAAGCCTCTCCTCAAGTGAAAATGCAGAAATGTTCATCTGAGGACACAAAGTTTCTGCTGTCTTGACCCTCAGTGACAAGCGTTCACTTAAGCGAGTCTTTGGTGTTCTACTAAAGAGGGCATGAAGAGTGATTCTGCTGTCTGCAGAGACACCCACAGCAATGCATCAGAGGCTCAAACCACCTACTTGACCCGCTTCACCCTCCTTCATGGTCAGTGGATGCTTGGCACAATGCCACTTCTGCTTCACGGGTTTCATGTAATTGCACAAACGTAGCTGTCAATGCGGGCCATTCAGCAGTTGTAATTATTAATAGATTTCAATCTTTTTGCATATGTAAAATAAGTACATCCTTGGGTCACATAGGTGTGATTTCTTTTAGGGTCTAGATTTGAATTTCTTAAAGCAAACACCAGTGAAAGCAAATGAATATATGATAAAGGCTCGATGCACTCGTGCTCACTCCGCTAGCATTTTCAAAGAAACTTTGAATGCATTTACGACACGCAAACAGGTTTTTCAGTAGAAGAAAACCATATGGCATATAATTGAGGATAAGTATGTGAACCGGAACAGTGTTAGAAGTTTAGAACAAGCCCCAAGAACCACAAAGTCTGAGAGACATAATATAATACTGAAAAAAAAACAAGTCCAAGGGTTGTTTGGATGACAAATGGATCTGGTTAGAAGCATTTCCACCAGAAGAAGCCTTTTTCAGGAAACAATGGCTCTTTGTTGAGGTTTAGAGGATGGGTAATGAAGAACAGTCTGTGGGCAGATACTTGTGTGAGGGTTGCAAACTCTGTAGTTTCATGCAGTATGTGGTATAAATACTCTTAGAAATGGAGGTTATTTACTGGCATTGATCCTTCAATCAAGTACATCTAAAGGAAGAATGAAAGTTCAGAAAATGTGCTCACCCTCAGGCCATCCAAGATGGAGATGAGTTTGTTTCTACATCAGATTTAGCATTGCATCAGTGTCTCAGCAATGGATGCTCTGCAGTGAATGGGTGCCGTCAGAATGAGAGTCTGATAAAAACATCACACCACTCCAGTCCATCAGTTAACATCTTGAGAAGACAAAAGCAGTGTGTTTGTAAGAAATAAATCCACTGAAAGGTTCTTTGGGAAACAAAAAGAAGGCTCTTCTATAGCATTTCTGCAAAACTTACAAATCTTTATAATAGTATAGTATGTATTAGGAATTGCTAGACTACACCTTTCAGCCATTTTCACTCCATCCAGGAGTCATCCAGAAGGATACGAGCCTGACTCTTTGAGGATGAAGTACGTCTCCTTTATTACCGAAGCTGACAGTCCTGTTAAAGACACACTTACACTCTCGCACACCCTCCAGCCAAAGATCACATGCTAAATGTTTTAATTTCCTCTATGGATACATTTCAGTGGGCTGAAATGAAAGATGACACACAATTCCCACCGATATCAAACAGTATTTTAACGTGTTTCATCCTGAAGCAGAGCGCCGGTCTGTGTTTGGTACAATCACGGCAGATTTCAGGCACTTTTAGCAAGAGGTCGAAGGAAACCTAATGCTTCACCTGGAGATTTGAAACACTGTCATCATGATGCTTTTTGAGGTTTTCTGTACTCTTGCACACTTTCAGGTTTCATTTCAGTGATAAAATGGAAAAAAGTCTATCCTGCGTGTCAGTTACTGCCTTGAAAATTCATTTAATGTTTACAGCTATGGAAAGACATTCCCAGACTTTCTCATCCATGAAAACCCTGAAGGTAAGATATATGATATAAAGCGTGCAAATGGTGACGTTAGTTGTCTTTGTAATATTTGGAAGGTCCTATTTCTTTATCGATGGCTTGAACTCTTTTGCACATTCATGCTCATGCATAACAAGCAGATCAATGTTACCTGAAAATACCTGAAAGCAGTTCAGGCCGAGCTCAGTGTTGGCGTCTTGGTTAGTCAATGCATTTTTCATGAGGGGCTTAAGGAGAACCCACAGAGAACTAAATCAATAGAGACGGTTGCTGTGTTTCATTCTTCAGGGGAGGTTTCGCTCCCTCATTCAATATTAACCCATAAAGCCTGACATATGAAATAATAGGAACAGTTTATTAAGACTCTCTATTAATCCTCCTGATGTGTATATGGCCAGCAATTGATGCAATTCTGATGTTTGTAATGAGATCTTTATAAAAATATTTATATAAAATTATATAAATATCAGTCGCCGCTCGATATCTCCAATAATATGTCTTAGTAAGATGAGATTGAAATGATCCAAACATATAATTTCATATATTATATCAATGCTGATTGAGAGATGAAGAAATAAACTCTTTAGAAGATGATGATCAGATTTGAGACTAAAACATGATTGATGGAGAATCAAGTAAAGCTGAGCTGCTTCAGTCCAGTACGTGTTCATCTGGAGATATAACTAGTTATTCTGATGTTTACTTTATAAAAAATGAGTAAAGATTTGACAGAGAAAAGACACATGAAGCTCCAGCTGAAGGAGGACTTTTGTACAATTACACTAAAAGACCTTTAACTTGATTAAAAACGTTCTATCGGAGACAGAAGTCATGGAGTAGATCGTGTGCGACAGGTTTAACAGCAACGTTTTGATCGTGTTGATCATTTAAAGCAGGGGTCTCAAACTCGCGGCCCAGGGGCCAATTGAGGCCTGCGGGATGATATTTTGTGGCCCCCTACTTGACATCAAAGTTTAGTTTTAGCACATTGTTCTCAAACGCACATTTTTGCTGAGTCTTGGCACACTTTTATTTTATTTTTTTATCACTTATTTGCTACCATAGAAAGTCTTGTGACAGTGTTCAGAGGAACCGTTCATGTTCAGAAGAAACATTCATGTTGAAGAACTGTTAATAATAAAGATTGAGAAGAGAATACAACCCTTTTTTTGTGGAATACTTAATGCGGCCCAGCCTGACCCAGACTCTACCCCCAGCGGCCCCCAGGTAAGTTGAGTTTGAGACCCCTGATTTAAAGGCTTTATGTCTGAAACTAAAACCAGTGATTCATGCCGGAGAGTTCTTCTGTTTCTCGCTCCCCGGGGAAAACTGCTTGATTTGCATCTGTTTTATGTGTTATATCTAGTTGTTATGGCCCACTCGTTCCCAACTGCGTCATACAAATGTACTTAAAAAAGTTTGAAAAGCCTATATAACAAGCAACAAATATGATATAAACCAGAATCGAAGCTACATTAGAGAGAACAAAGAAAACAATAAAAGAGTCTGTTTTATATTGTACACCTCCAGTTTGAAGATTTCTTTTTTTATTATATTAATTTGTTAAGCTACCGTTCACCGTTTCTGGGTTTGTGACATTACAGGACAGAAATCCAGCAGCAGCAGATGTTGATTCTGATTCCAAACGTCTTGAAATGATCTACAGGTACATTGAGTTTTCTCCCGTTTCATTCCTGCGCTTCTCAGCAGCACACACATCAAGAAGTGCAGGGCTTTGAGGAAAGACACACTTTCTGACACTGTTTGAAGTGATTGGCCAACGGAAGAACACACATCCTTTGACTGACACACAGCAGAGCTGAAATAATCAAATATTTATAAAACCGGGAAATGCACAAGTATTCTGGCATCCTGTGGATTTTACTCTAAGATGAACTTGTGTAAAGATATATATTGTATCAATATGGAGGATTGTTTTAGCATTGATTTTGAATTATGCATTGTGTTGAGTTTAAGGGTTTGAGAAAATGTCTGTAAACTAAATGGAAAAGTACTGGCGATCCGTTTTCCTACGATTTGTTGTTTTCTTACAATGTTTCTGAATATGCCATTTTTGGTCTGATTTTTTTAAAGATAAAGATAAAGCTAAAATGCTGAAATACTGTAGTACAGTATGCAGAAAGAAGAGAAAATTTGGTTACTGTACACTGTAAAAAAATACCATGAAAAAGATGGTATATATTTTTTACATTTTATAGATTCAACTTTACAGTAAAAAAAAAAAAAAAAGGAAAAAAAAATAAGCTGATGCAAATAATATATAGAAAGTGCATATAACACAAAAATATAAAACACCATCATAACATTAAAATGATGCAATAAAAATTAATTTACATTAGTGTTCAAAACTAACATATATTTAAGAAAAACTAAGATTAAACGGCTATTTAAGTGATGTTTTTTTATTTTTACTTCCAAGAACTGTACATTGAACAGTATTTTTCTGCTGATTACATGAAATATATTGAATCTAATTTTCACCTTATAGAATTAACCAGTTAATGTTTTTACCATAGCATTTTTACAAATTTAGTAAGTTTATGATATGATTGATGTAATATTTTGATAAAAAACAAGGTAAAAAATGTACCATATGCACAATAGGATCAATAACATGCATTAAAAAAAGCTGGAGTTTTAATTTCTTCCTGACTTTAAGCATATATGCTTGAAGTTTTTGAGCCAATCACCTGAAGCCCTAATGTCATGTGACTAATCACTGTAAAACGATGGCACTACATCACACGAGAGAGCTTTATCCTGGAGATATTGATGCTCTGTTCTCTTGAGATCAGTCGAACACGAGTCCGAGAGTCATTTGGACCTGCTCTGATTATAATCCGTTTCCTCTGTAATCGTTTGAGTGCACGCTCACGTTACTCCTCGATCTGCTCTGTTTACCGCCGGGGGATTCAGAGAGACTCCAGATATAGAAAAGAACAAACAATTCTCTCTGAAGGAGACCATCTTTGTTTAGCTGTGTTATTTAAAACGCTGATCTCAATGGAACTGAGATGAAACTGTCAGTCTTCACTGCTTCAAAATCTCACTTTAATTCAATGTGTTGTTTGTCATTGAACTCTATTTCTTTGCAATTAATTATAACATTTTTGAACTTTTTTATCACAATATTTCAGACTTTTTCATGCCAATATTTATTTTAATATCATGCGATATTCATTTAGCATTAATTACTGATTGTTAGACCTTGAGAATAGATGTAAACACAACTTTTTTGTTCACAGTTAAACTCCACGAGTTGCTATCTTTCATTTAAGGGCCCCAATAAATACGTTTTTATTTTTTATTTTTTCAGTTTATTTTTTTCTGGATTCTGTGATTTATGATTTAATACAATGTATCATAAAAATGGAGTCTAATTAAAATAATGAACACATTTTAACAATTGAATTAATCTTTTAAAATGTAATCATATAATAATTAACTTACAACAAACATTGCGTTTACATTTTTTGTCAAATAAGTTGCTGCACAACAGAACAGTATAAATTAAAACGTGGATGAAAAACACCTTGGTTTATGATATTCCTAATAATAATAATAATGTTTTTATAATGATATTTTATCCTACAGTAGTAATATATTTCTGTCATAATTTCTTCAAGTTAGACCGGACTATTATGGGTTTTATTTTCAGTTTGAGGCTCATTTCTACTCCAAGTAAAGCTGGTGAAGTTGATGTGTTCATGTCCTCATATATCGAGACACATCATGAGTTTGAGTTTGTGTATCTGATGAAACCGCACAGAGACTGCTGTCACCTTTATTTCTGCTGCTAGATTGATCATATCAGTGAACTCTCATATGATATGGTTTATGGTCAGCTGTATTTCAGTGTCAGGTTTGATCTCTCTCGATCGCTGAAGGCAGGGTTTGTGACACAGAACAAGTATTTCTGCTGGATGACAGATTTAATAACTACCTGTGATATTTCTCTCTGATCTCCGGACGCCTACGGACTGAATTAACGCTTGTCATAGAACCTGTGTTCATGAGAGATTGAGAGTTTTATTGGTTATTTGAGTTCAGATGAACTCTAGAAAATTCTTGGTTACACAAGTATAGCGCATCAAATACACAAATGTTAAAACAGTCCATTTGAAATTAAATTAGTGGTGGGCCGTTATCGGCGTTAACGTGCTGCGTTACGTGAGACTCTTATCGGCGATAAAAAAAATATCGCCGTTAATCTATTCTCAAAGTTGGGTTGGGAGCTGGGTCTATACTACGCAAGCTATGATGACTTTCACCCTGATATTTTAGCGCGGATGTATACCTAGCCGAATTGCACTGTAGGGGGCGAGAACGAGTCTTCGAACTAGAGGCTCGCAGTCCGTGATGGACAGATTGTTAACGGCTGGTCTATGTGGTTATACATCGGCAGGACATCCAAACGCTCATCTATCATTCATCAACCTCAAATATGGCTTTTCATCTGAAAGATGTATGTAGTAGCAACTTTACATGGCCGCTCATTATGATGTTAACCTAGAGAAATGTGCGCTATTGAAGTGTTTGTGTGGAAGCGCGTTTGCTGCAGGACAGGCTCCGGTGCGCTCACTTGCTCTTAAAATCTCCGTCATTCTTGGTCATACAGATAAAAGTAGCCTAATACATCTTTCGAATCTGTAAAGACTCTACGTTTATTTGTGTGCACTCAGAATAACAACGAAACGTTGCTCTTTTAAGCAAACAGGATGCGCTTTAGGTCTCATGTGAACTTGAGCGAAAAACTCCGTCTTTGAAAAATATATCTATAGAGAGTGAAATGTCTAAAAAATAAAAATAGAAGACGTGTGTGTTAGCATGGATGATTTACATGAAATTTAATCTGTGCAACACTGTGCATAAGATGGCTTTCAGTTCAATATAATAACAAAAAACGACATTTTGGGTTTTTATTCAACTAATAAGGTGGGCACGCTGTGATCTGTACTATATTTTTACTGTAATTGACAGTTATCGGCAAAAAAAAAAAAAAAAAACAACAACACGGGAGTGGGAGGGAATGGGAGTCATTCTTCCGGGAGTGGAACGGGATTTTCCTCCAGTTTTTTCGTGGGATTGGGACGGGAAGAGATTAAAGTTTGTGATGCATTTTGGAAACAGGAGATGAGCCCTGGTCTAATGCGCCACCTGGCTTGAGAAACCCGTTCTCAAAGACTTACTTTTAGTCATTATTTGGGTAGCACACATATTCTGAATGCCTTCGGCAGAATTCAAATGAGCCATTTTAATCTAGATTAATTCCAAGATTAATCTAGATTAAAAAAAATAATCTATGCCCACCACTAAATTAAATATACATATTTTTCTGTCATCTTCTCGATCTTTTCTTTTGGCTATTAAATGAAGTATCTATAATCACTTTTTCTCTTGCAGTGCATTGCAGTACGCTATATGTGTTGCTTTAAATTCATAAATACATTAATCTGTCATTAATAAATCAGGTAAAGTTAATTGTGTGACCAGTTTTCTTGGTTATATTGTTAATACACTTTTATTTGTATATCTGAAGAGTATTTTGCAGAACCTCAAAGATAGATACTGTTGGCAAAATTGAAAAATCAAGAGTTTTATTTTGGCAGCTTTAAATTTTTATCTGTTTTTTATTGAATGATAGATTAAATAATCTATGTTTTGTTTTAGTTATATTAGTGTTTAAATAGTAATCAGTTGAATGAGTTGAGAATATGAGTTTAATATGAATAAGAATGAGTTATAATAGTTGATAATAATTGTGTGCCCAATTGTGTGTCCATACCCAACCTCATTTAGGGAAAGTTAAGTTAAGTTAAATTAAGTTAAGTTAAGTTGAGTTGAGTTGAGTTAAGTGTTAAGTTGAGTTGAGTTGAGTTGAGTTGAGTTGAGTTGAGTTGAGTTGAGTTGAGTTGAGTTGAGTGTTAAGTTGAGTTGAGTTGAGTTGAGTTGAGTTACGTGTTAAGTTGAGTTGAGTTGAGTTGAGTTAAGTGTTAAGTTGAGTTGAGTTGAGTTAAGTGTTGAGTTGAGTTGAGTTGAGTTGAGTTGAGTTGAGTTGAGTTGAGTTAAGTGTTAGTTGAGAGTTGAGTTGAGTTGAGTTGAGTTGAGTTGAGTTAGTTGAGTTGAGTTGAGTTGTTAAGTTAAGTTGAGTTGAGTTGAGTTGAGTTAGTTGAGTTGAGTTGAGTTGAGTTAGTTGAGTGTTAGTTGAGTTGAGTTGAGTTGAGTTGAGTTGAGTTGAGTTAGTTGAGTTGAGTGTTAGTTGAGTTGAGTTGAGTTAAGTTAGTTGAGTTAGTTGAGTTAGTTGAGTTGAGTTGAGTTGAGTTGAGTTGAGTTGAGTTGAGTTGAGTTGAGTTGAGTTGAGTTGAGTTGAGTTGAGTTGAGTTGAGTTGAGTTAAGTTGAGTTAAGTGTTAAGTTGAGTTGAGTGTTAAGTTGAGTTGAGTTGAGTTGAGTTGAGTTTAAATTTAGTAAATAAATTTAAATTTAATTCAGAAATCTGGAACATAAATCATTTTAATTTCTCTCTCTCACACACACACACACGCACGCACGCACGCACGCACACACACACACACACACACACACACATGTTGGTTTTTATGGTTTACGGGGACTCTCCATAGGCGTAATGGTTTTTAACTGTACAAGCTGTATTCATTGCCCTACACCTACCCTACACCTAAACTTAGCCCTCACAGGAGACTGGTTTCTACTTTCCCTCAAAAAAACTCACTGTATGATTTAAAGCGTTTTAAATTTGGGGACACTGAAAATTTCACCTTCTCTTGTAATCTATGTTATCATGTCACACACACATTATACATTTGTGTCCTCATAAACAAACACACACACACACACACACACACACACACACACACACACACTATATAATTTAATATTAATTTGTTACAATTGTGTGACCAGATTTCTGACTCTTTGATGTGTATTTTTATGAATAGATTTTCATTTATATATAAAGTCATGCTTTAAATGTCTTCAGTGTGAAGGTAGATTGCATCATTAGTGTGTCCTGTGGTCTAACACTTCCTCACTGTTTAATTTTGTATTTAATTTCCTCATAATGTGCATAAACTGCACTGTGCTGGACGTTGCAGTGGCCGTTTGTTCCAGGTCTTTAATGAGCCTGCTGGAGCTCCACTTCTACACTTCTCAATCTGTAAACATAAGCACATTTCTCTGGCTCCAAACCCCACGGGCAGGCCAAAATTGTGCTTTTCCTTGTTTGCAATTTAAAATCAATGCTTCTCTCTGGCTCCTTCATTGTGAAGCGGAGTGGAGTGGCTTGTACGGGCCGCGGACGCTCGCATTAATATGGATGAGAGAACAGCGGCAGGATTGAGAAAAGAGCTATTGGACCTGGCATGGTAACGGCTCATTGGGTTTCTCTCTTCTGTTTCCTCTTGCTGCTCATAATTAACCCCAAGTACTGGGTCAGTCTGAATGGATTGTAACCCTGACGTGACTGATGGAGAGTTTTTATTGGCTTGGGGACTGAATCGTAAGATATACACGGCCTTTCGAAAGTTTGGGGTCAGTTTTTGAAAGAAAGTAATACTTTTAGTTGTCAGTGATGCATTAAATTGATCAAAAGTGACAGTAAATGCATCTATACTGTTACAAAATACATCTATTTTAAATAAATTAACTTTATATTCATCAAAGAATCCTGAAAAATAAAATGTATCACAGTTTCCACACAAATATTCAACGTTTCTTGAGCAGAAAATCAGAATATTATTATGATTTCTGAAGATCATGTGACACTAAAGACTGGAGGTAATGATGCTGAAAATACAGATTTAATCACAGAAATAAAATGCATTTTACAATATATTCACCTTTTTCTCTGTATTTTGATTAAATTAATGCAGTCTTGGTGAGTGACAGAGACTTAAAAATCTTACCAGCATAAAACAATCTTCGCCTGAGTATTTAGTTAATAGTACTATAAGTAATTATAATAGCACAGATTATGATTTCAATATGACTATTGTATGTTGATTCAAGACTGAATTCATCTCACATACATGTATTGTTAATAATTTCTTCCCTTCTGTTTTCTCCAGAAGTTTTGATCAGTTGTATTCTCCTGGCTCGCTCTTGTGCAGGTTATAATGGAGAAGATTAGTTTTCTTCAGAAGATGAAACTAACTTTAGCATTCAGTTCAGCTCTCTTAGATGTGGCGCATTCAGCCGCGCTGATTACAGTAGCGCCGAGTCTTTGATAGAGACATTAAACACAATAACCATTAGACCCACAGCAGCGCTGCTTAATTTCACTGCTTCTCCTCATTCTGTCTCGCCCAAAGGTTATACCATAACAATATATTAGCTTTCAGAGCATGCATTGTTATTATATTATATCATCTGAAAACAGGGAATGAGCTCTTTTCATCCTAACCTGAATATGTGAGCAGTGTGAGGTAGAGTTGTGCTCTTTTGGAGAGATGAAGGTTGTTTTGAAAGTTACAGCGTCTGAGTTTTCTCTGGCTTTGATATTCATGAGCATAAGACGGCTCATAATAATAGCACGTCAGAAACCATATTAACTGTAATAAACAGTATTAGCTGTAGGAGTGAGAGATGAATTCTGTGAAATCTTATTTGGACAATAATCGTTTTTTATAAAATTAATAATGCTGATAGTCAGCGTTAATCTTAGCAAAATGAAATTATTTAAATGAAAAGACACTGTTTATGAAAATATGATGATTAACAAAATTATACACTACAAGATAATGATAATAATGCAATAACAATATTTATGTTTTCTTCTGTTATTTTGAGAATTTATATATTTTGAGATAATGTGTTTTTGTTTTTACAAATTTGTTTGTTTTGTTACAGATTGACATGTTTTGTCAGCAAAAGTTATATGGCATTTTGTGAGAGTTAAAAGGATAAAAAAAATGATCAATAAGACATAAAAATACACACCTAGACAATATATATATACATACATTTTTAAAGAAATCAATGCTTTTATTAATCAAGAATGCATTCAAATTGATCAAAAGTGACAGTAAAGACATTTATAACGTTAAAAAAAGATTTATGTTTCAAATAAATGCTGTTCTTTTGAACTTTCTATTCATCAAAGAATCCTGTATCCGCAAAAAAATCACAGTTTCCACAAAAAAATGCAAATTAACATATTAAGCAGTTTTCAACACTGATCATATCAATAAATAATAATCATAAGTTATTTTAAATTATAGTAATATTTTATAAATGTTTTTTAAGCAAGATACTTTTTTTAGAAATTAACATATTATGTGACGCTGAAGACTGGAGTAATGATGCTGAAAATCCAAACAGAGGGGCACAGAAATAAATGGGCAAGAGGGATACATTTTCGAGCACGGAACAGAGGAAGGGATAGGCAGGACAACAGGGACCATTATTCACATCACAGAACCAGAAAACTTGTGAGAGTGGAGAGTTATTTAAAATAAAGGGCAGGACAGGGCAAAACACGATAACAAACAAGACGAGATCAAAACAACACAAAAGACACAAGACAGAAAACACAAGTAAAAACAATAATATTTAAAAAACAAAAAGCCAAGATCCAAAAAGGGAACTGGAATGCAAAAACAATTTTTTTAAAGAGAACACAAAACTGTATTTTCAAAAAACAAGAACTAGAGAAAACGAGGATTAAATAAATGATCAAAAAAATCACTTAGCCTTGGTAAGCAGAAGATAAACACCAAAACGAACCACTACAAGGGGAAGGAACACAATTAAAGCAGCAGAGCACACGAGGATTTCAAGCAAACGAGGACTAGACAAGGGGGCGTGACCAGGGGAAACAGGGAGACGTTGGCAAACACAAACAGAGACAGAGCCAGTTAGACACAAAACAAACAAAGCATTAAACAGGAACAAGACAGCATGAGAAAATGCAGTTTGGCGAGGTTTCTCTCAGCAGCGAAGGAGCAGGACATAAAGCCTGGACTGAAGCTGGAGCAGATGATTGAAGAGAGAGAGAGGATATTACTGTCGCTCCGCACACATATAGCACACAACACTGCGACGAGGCATTAAGAGACCCACTCTCGAGTCCTGGGCCGCAGCCGCGAGAGCAAAAGCGGGAGGCGGGGAGGAACGGAGCAGATGGAGGTCATGGAGAGTGTGACACGTGTGGGAGAGACCAGCAGAATCACTCCTGTGTCATGCAGAGATGATTGTGGCCACAGAGGTGGAAGGAAAAGTCAATCGAGCCAGTAGATGATAAGACTAGCGAGATGCTCAGTGATTCACAGATGAACTGACCATCACAACTCATGCATATATAAGTAACACCATGGTATTTAACCAGCTTTTGGTATCTTTGGCAGTGTGAGCAGGTGCCAAGTCCTGCTGGAAAATGAAATCAGCATCTCCATAAAGCTTGTCAGCAGAAGGAAGCATGAAGTGCTCTAATATTTCCTGGTAGATGCTGCATTGACTGTGGACTTCAGAAAACACAGTGGACCAACTCCAGCAGATGACATGGCAGCCCAAACCATCACTGACTGTGGAAACTTAACACTGGACTTCAAGCAACATGGATTCTGTGTCTCTCCTCTCTTCCTCCAGACTCTGGGACCTTGATTTACAAGTGAAATGCAACATTTACTTTCATCTGAAAAGAGGACTTTGGTACCACTGAGCAACAGTCCAGTTCTTCTTCTCCTTAGCCCAGGTAAGATGCTTCTGACGATGTTTCTGTTTCAGAAGTGGCTTGGTAGCTCTTTTCCTGAAGATGTCTGAGCGTGGTGACTCTTGATGCACTGACTCCAGCTTCAGTTCACTCCTTGTGAAGCTCTCCCAAGTGTTTGAATCAGCTTTGCTTGACAGTATTCTCAAGCTTGCGGTCATCTCTGTTGCTTGTGCACATTTTCCTACCCAATTTCTTCCTTCCAGTCAACTTTGCATTTAATATGCTTTGATACAGCACTCCTTGAACAGCCCCCCCCCCCCCCCCCTTTCAGTAATGACCCTCTGTGACTTACTCTCTTTGTGGAGGGTGTCAATGATCATCTTCTGGACCATTGCCAAGTCAGCAGTGTTCCCCATTATTGTGTTTCAAAGAACAAGAGATACCCAGAGTTTATACTGTATGGATGACATTTATTGAAACTCAAATGTAAATATTCTAATATTTTGAGATACTGATTTTTGACTTTCATGAGCTGTAATCTCTAATCATCAAAATTAAAACAAAAACGCTTTTGAAATGTTTTACTTTACATGTAATGAATCTAAAATATATGAAAGTTTCACTTTTTGAAATAAGTTACAAGAAAAACTTTTGAAAACTTTTTCACCATAGTCTAATTTTTTAGATGTACCTGTACAAATTATGAATATAAAGGATAATAGTATCTCGATGATACTAAAATAGCCCTGAACTTTGCAGTGCACACTTATTTTGACAGTGTAGTTCATTCATTCATTCATTCAGAAGCACTGTCTGATATATTCGGCTCTGTTTTTGGTCTCTTAAGGAGCTTTCTGTCAGTATCTTGACTGTAGTTGAGGTGCTTCAAATCATGAGCTTGTAGCTTGACAAACTGCTTCCATTACTTTCCTTCTGTGTCACTAAATAAGATGAATAAACCAGACCGTATCTACAGGTCTTTGGCCCGAGAACGGTGCTCTCTCATTCGCTCTTTCTGTCTTCTTCCTCCGTTTATCTTCTTCACTTCACTCTCCTGCTATAAAAGTTACATTTCAGTCACGCCAGTCCATTTACTTCTGCATTATTGTTTCTTCTTCTCTTCATCTCGGTTGTTTATCACCATTTACTTTGATTAACTTCACATCATTCTCACCACAGCCTCTTTTTCCTCCATTTATTTTCTCGTCATGTTTTCTGGGATGTTTTGGTAAATGAGTCTCATTTATCACTCTTGTGTAGTGCGTCTTCGTCTTCATTACGTTAGATTCCTGATGTGCACGTCTTCATCTGTCACAGCTCTGAAACCCCCGCGCTTCGTTTCAATTAAATGGTTTGGAGCGGAGTCTCTCTCTCAGTGTTTGAATGCATGTATAATAGCCGTGCTGTGTGGATTTATGTAATATTAGAGAAAATTGGGCCCAAATTTCGAATATCTTTTGCCAAAAAATTCAATAAAAATAAGGGTTGTATTGAACACTTGATGGAGCAACACATTTTGTGGGAAAATTAATCATAATAGTGGTTTGTGTTGTTTAAAAATCATATAATAGTATGAGATAGTGAGAGGGGTGTTTTTATAGAAGCGTTTTCCTGAGAAAAAAGCATGGAGTGCAAAAAAAAATTGTGAAATATTACCTTGCTATTGAGAGAAAAATCTTAGAACTGTGAGATAAAAAGTCACAATTATTTAAATTATTCAATTAAGTGCAACTTTGGCAGAAGGAAAATATCGCATAATTTAAACAGAATTCAAAGATAAAGTTGGAGTTTTGAGAAAAGAGTCTTTTTATCTCACAATTCTGTCTTTCTATAAAAACGTTGCAATAACCTTTTATTAAAAATAAATATTCTGACAGAGAAGCCTCAAAGCGTTTGAAGTACAAACATTATAGTTGAATTGCAAGCTAATAAATTCAAAACATTCACTTCAGCAAAATGTGCTGTTTTCGGTTTATTTTGATACATTTCTTTGTTCTAACTTTTTGTTGTTATTTTAATAATTTTTTGTTCAGTGAATATACTGTCATTAATAAAGAAGTACTGATTATTACACTACTTGAAGGAGAAATATTACCAATATTTATTTAATGATATTGCTATTGAGAGATTTTATCCCTAAAGAAATATCAGAACTGTTATTTTTTCAATTTTATCATTTTATAGCTATTATCTGAAAATTAACAACCCTTGTTTTAAAATATTTTCAGTATTTTTTTACTCTCATTTCCTAAATAAATATATAATATTTTGAAAAACAATTATCAAAGTTAAATTATTCATGTTCATGCAACATAAAAAAGTAGGAAAACGCTGTGGTGAAAATCTAGTGGTCTAAATGAGAATAAAACACCCTAAATATTGCTGTAATGTTGGCTGGTAGGACAGAATGGAATAAGTGGGATGGAATCAGAAATACTTTCCACACTAATACACAAAGCTCTGATCTCGAGAGCGTTTATTCCACCTGTGAAGTGCTCTTTGAGTCTCTGTGGTGTTTTGAAGGTTTGGTTTGGCTTGTCAGAATTACGTGAGAGCAAACACACACAACGCCAAATTTAAACCAGACCTTCATTAGGACCAAAGATACGGCAAAAGTTACAGCGGACCTTCGTTTCTCACTTTCTTTCTTTTGTATTGAAATGAACATACTATGATAAATGAGATGTGCATGACCCATATCTCTGAAGAATAAACAGCTGAATTTCCAAGATTTGTTTAATAACTGATAAAGCCTTAACTGTTGATTTGCTGAAAATATCCTCATGCCACGTTTTATTTCCTCCTGAAGTAAAGTTATTATGGATTATTTAGCCAGAAGCAACGGTCTAAATGTCTTGATGGATTTGTTTCAGCTTTTGTCTTCTCCAGATGTTAACTGATGAACTGGAGTGGTGTGGATTATTGTGATGTTTTTATCAGACTCTCATTCTGACGGCACCCATTCACTGCAGAGCATCCATTGGTGAACACATGATGTAATGCTCAACCTAGGCTAATTTCTCCAAATCTGATGAAGAAATAAACTCATCTACATCTTGATTGGCCTGAGGATGAACTATTCCTTTAAATCTGGGAATTTAAAATATCATCTGGATTAACCATGCATGCATTAGTTTACCACTGGTATGTGGTTGCCAAAAATAATACATATCTGTATGTTGTCTAAGACCTGAATTTAATCTAAAACTCAGAAATGAGATGGAGAGCAAATGGAGACTTCTATTCTATTTTTATCCGGAGCAAAAGCACATTTGTCTCACACTGGTTGCAGATTTGTCAAAATAATATCGTTTGTAGTATTTGATGAAATTTAGTGTTTATTCGGAATGTTGTTTTTTGAACGAAACATGTATTTTAAATTGTATCTGTACATGCTATTTCTGCCACAGAACACAGCAGTTTATTTATAACCTTTTGCAGTATATTTCCTGGTAAAACTTTACCGAGGGTTTATTTATCAGGGGTTTTGAGGACTTGACCACTTGTCCAATCGCATCTCCTGTGAGAAACTGATATCCGCTTATCACCAAAGTTATGAAGGGAAATAATTTAATATGAGATGAAGCTGTTACTTTCCTTTGAAACATAACTTTAAATCCTCTTCCTTTAAGAATCCTCTTCCTTTAAGAATTCCTCTTTGTGGGGGGTGTTAATGATCATCTTCTGGACCATTGCCAAGTCAGCAGTGTTCCCCATTATCGTGTTTCAAAGAACAAGAGATACCCAGAGTTTATACTGTATGGATGTCATTTATTGAAACTCAAATGTAAATATTCTAATATTTTGAGATACTATATTTTTGACTTTCATGAGCTGTAAGCTCTAATTATCAAAATGATCTAATTAAAACAAAAAAACTTTTGAAGTGTTTTACTGTAATGAATCTAAAATATATGAAAGTTTCACTTTTTGAAATAAGTTACAAGAAAATATTAACTTTTTTACGATATTCTAGTTTTTTGGGATGTACCTGTATGTAGTAACCAGGTCCTGGTTGCCTGTGAATGCGAGTGAGCTGTTTTTGTAATCTGAGATATGATGCAGTACAGACTCTTGAAATGTGGCCTTTTAGTCAGAATAACACAAATCAAACATTCAATACAGCCTTAATGAATCATTTTTTGGCCTATGAAATAAAATCAAGCGTATTGGTGGACCGGTGTTGATTGTACTTTAAAAAAGCCTGGAAGCAGAACATGAAACAAACACAGCAGAGGGATCAAACGCCGCTCTCTCTCTTTCGTTCTCCTGTTCCGGGCCCGGGGGGGAAGTAAACATGCACACTGATATAGTACACGGCTTTAATGACAGACTGCTAAATAGCACTGTTATGCTTTTAAATGCAAATGAGGGTGAGATGAGTTTCAGAGGCGTGGAGAGAGCGACCCATTTTCAGAGTCTGTGATGTTGAGTCGGGGAACGAGAGCGTGGGAGTGCGGGAGATATACATGCGAAAGCAGAGGATCCGGCAGAGATTACACATAGACAGACTGTGCAACACACTTCTTTGTCTTCTGCATGCATCGAGGCAAACGCATGTTATCGAAAAGCCCCTGCTGTGATAAATCCCGGCCTGAAATCACTTGTTGCAGAGCTGAAGATGTGGTGAGAAGAGATTATTTGGTACAGAGCTGTGAAATAAGCATGATAATGAACAATCAGCCGGTCATTAAAGTATAGGATGGACATACGTCATCTTTATTTCCTGGCTGGGATTTCTAAATTGCCTAAAATCTATGGTTTTCCCATTGTGATTAAACTTGTTAATGACTGAAAAGTAGTTTGAGTAGTTTGCATAATTAACCAATCCAGTGCGAGAAGGTGGGATCTACATCAGCCAAAACAATGCTAATGTGTACATATTATGTATGAAAACTATAGTCCAAATCAATAGGAAAACAAAGCCAAACCTGGACATTTTAAGCCATTTAAAATCCCAGCCTGGACAAGAGGATGTACAGTCAGCCATAATCACAAAATTAACCCTTTTAGGCTGATAAGAGACAACTCAACTTCAAAAAAATCAATGGTCCAAAATCGTTCCACATATCAACATTATACGTCTAATATCTTCTGACTGAAATCTGAATTTCTAGTATTTTTGTAGACTGACATTTACAACTGCATTTCACCAAAATGATGTCAAAATAAAAGCTTGAGGATTGTCTATGTCTCAGCAGTAGCAATAACACTCATATTGCAGTTGAGATTACAATTTATGACAAAAAAAATATATACATATATAAAACACATATATATATGTCTCAGTTTGATGGTTATTCATTATGTTACTAACCTTCACAAATGAAATCCAGTTATTCCAATAGAGATCCATGGATCAAAATTTTTTTTTGTGGGGGGGGCAGGGGGGTGGTTGGATTTCACCACAAAGATTTCGTTTCATGATCGAGCTGGGTTGTTTTTGTTGTTTTTTTTGGTGATATGGCCATACCTAAGCGATAGTTCACTCAAAAATGAAAATCATGTAATTTACTCTCCCTCATGTTGTTCCAAACCTGTATGGCTTTCTTCTGCTGATCATAAAATAAGATATTTTGAAGAATGTTGGTAACCAAACACTTGATGGTCCACCATTGACTTCCATAGGATTTTTTGGTTACCAACATTCTTCAAAATATAATATAAAAAAATCAAACTTCATACAGGTTTGGAACAACTTGAGAGTAAATGCTGACAGAATTGTTTAATATTTGGGTGAACTGTCCCTTTAAGGGTTGGCTGACAAAAACATTTGCAAACGTCTGATTTAAGGCATATTTCAGTTCAGGACAGGTTACATGTGAACACATAAATCGTTTAGAATTAACACTAACACTTAAGTTTGGGGACCAACTTTTTACTCTTAACTAGTTGTTTATTAGCATGCCATGCATATTACTAGCATATTGTCTGTTTATTAATATTTACAGTATAAAGTTCATATTAGTGTCTTAAAGGCTACTGCATGACTATATTTTAGATCCCTTAATCCGACCCCATTACTTCACTAACTTTAATAAGCAGCCAATTAGGAGATTATTGAGGCAAAAGTCATAGTCACTAGTTAGTTAATAATGAAAATGGGTCCCTAAACTGTGTGACAGAATTAACTGTGATATGACCAGCACACATTAGTCAGTGTAGCTCCATGTGTAATTTCTGACAGGAGTTAAACAAGGCTTCGAGGGACTGAAGTACAGTGCGTTCGGTGGATTGTACTGTTGATTAACAACACACGATCATTCAGCTGACAAATCATCTTTCTGTTTTAAAAGAAGTGCAAATGATGTGATGTATGACCTTTATACTGCAAAGACTGTACTTGTGTTCCTCACAGCCTCATTTTCATCAGTGTTAAAGGTGTATACACCCGCAGAAAAAAGGTACACTCTCAGTACCTTTTCAAAATAAACTCTTTTGCACCTTATTTACAGTTTCTAACACACAATTCATGAAACAATTCACCCTTTTCTCACAACTATAAACACTCAAAACTACACACCAACTTGTGCAAAGTTCAAACTTCCAGTTCAAAGTCAGATTTCAGTCAAAAACATGTTCTCTTTTGTCCTCAGATGACTCACAAACCTGTCAAATACACAGACTATTTTCCTATCTAGAGAACACTAGTGCGATCAATTCAAAACACTGTTACAAAAACCTCCTTTTGGGAAACAGGAGACAGTTAATAATGTCAATGACTGATACAGTAAAATTAACCAGTACAATCTAAGAAAAGTTGACTTTCATTACACTACTGTAAAGTTATCTTACAGTAGTATATACTAGTAAATACTAGTATATAGTAGTAGTAGAAATGTGTTAAACACTTTAAGGAACGTGTCTTTGTTTCGAGAACTGTATTAATGGTTTGGAAAATTGTGTCAAATGAATCAGTTATAGTGAAAAATCCACCCCCATAAACCCGTTTTAAATAATATAATACTTCTGACTCATTCCTTTTCTTTAAAAAAAATTTTTAAATGTTCAAATGTGATGTTTATAATTTTATATAATTTAGTTTTTTTTGTTAAAACTAGCTATTTCGTGGTCTACAACATGAAAGAATAAAAGTGTCTGCTAAATGAATAAATGTAAATGAAAGAATCCCATTATAACACGTACATGGAAAATGTAGAAACATTGGGCACAACTACGGGGCACCTTTGTGCAGCAGCAAGCATCACGACACAAAAGGATCCTCAAGGTTGATCTAGGTAAATGTGTGCTAATGTATTGGGCCCCATTCCTATGTTTGCCTGGGGCCGCCAATTCACTAAATCCTGCCCCTGACTCGGTGTGTCATTGAATTTAATCACTGCTATGATTCCCTGCTCTCAATATTAACAGGAGGCTTTCATTAACCTGAAGTCAGGCGTCATGTGTCCACGGGGCTTTCTCCTTTAATCTATCTCTCCTCTCCTGAATGCCATTTCTCCTGGTTTTCCCTATTAGCTCTTTTTTAATGTGACTGCAGATTCATCCTAGCAAAACCGCCAGTGATTTATTGATTAAGCACTCCTTGAAATGACCTGCCCTCTCATACCGTTTTGGAAAATATTACCGTTTTCTTTCTTGCTCAGTGATTCAAGAGTGAACTCTATTGGGACCCTAAACCAGATACAGAATAATTTACGTCCCTCCTGTAAATTTACAGTACAATTGCTGTCTTTTGTGCTCTTTTCACAGGCCTGGCTCACAGAGATTCACGACTTTACTCAGCAGAACGCAGTGATCATGCTTCTGGGTAACAAGGTCAGTGAACCTGCCGAACCGTTAGGCATTGATTCATACAGCATTCATGTAGAAAACATTGATTGTAAATCAAAGCTAATGCATAATGCATTGTTTATTGATTGATTGATTGATGTTTCAGGCCGATTCCACACATGAGAGGATTGTGAAGAGAGAGGAGGGGGAAAAACTGGCCAAGGTTTGTAAAGTCAAACCACACAAACACACTCATGCAGTCTTTATGTGTAAACCCTTTTTAATGCAACATTAATCAGCAAATACACTGCAGACTAGACAAATGCACATCGCTCACCTTATTTAGCCTCTTTTATTGTCTTTAAGAGGTCGCACAATTAGTGCATATGTGACACACTTATGCCGTTACTTTGGTCATGTAGGCATGTTTTTATATACTAATCATAATTTTTTTAAATACTTGTCTTTATGTCTAAAACCTGAATAAATATCTGAATGCATCTTTAAATGGGAAAGTGGCATCACATCATGTGCTGTTTTCATTCATGCATTAACTGAGATATTAATCACAAATACACAGTGTTATGGGAATGGCGTCCTGTATTTTAATTACAAAATAAATGTAACTGAAATCAGTTACTGAGAAAAAATGTGTAATTAAATTACAGTTACTTATGAAAATGTTAATGATTACAAAGGGGGTTGCATCTGAATATTTCCACACACACATATCAAGGTTTCTTTATTTGTCACATAATAAATTATACAGGGTATAATTAGAAGTGAAATGTCTACAGATACAGATTCATATACAGATTTAATTGATTTCTTTCCCAAATTGCATTGACTGCTTTAAATTATGAGACAGTCTATTGGCCTATGACTTCTGTTATGCGTAAAATGCGGACAGAATTACAGAATCTATTCATAAAATTTTATTTACTTTTACTTGTTTACTTTTTAGTCATTTAGCAGATGCTTTTATCCAAAGCGACTTACAAATAAGAAAAAGTAACTAAAACTATAAGTTAAAACTCTATAAATACTATATATACACATTTAAGAAAATTGGAGAAATTAAATAAAATGACAAATGCATACAACAACATTTCAAAACTAAACATTTAAATGAAAACAAAAAATAAAGCTCCAAAAACAATTCAAAATATTAAAACAACAAAAGGTATGAGTATACAAATTATTCTAACATGACACTAAGCCAAAAACCCATATATATATATATATATATATATATATATATGCTGTATATATATATATTATTTACATTTCCATGTAGTATGTTGAAGTAACGTTACTAAAATAACTCCAATTTATTAAAACTAAAACTAAAGAAAATACCTATAAAGACATAATAAATTCATACATAATTTATCTAAAATTAAAATAGATAACAAATCAAACGGCAGTAGTTTATCAGTAATCCTAAAAAAAGAACACATGCTAACAAACAACAACTTAACACATAGTAAGAATTGGTTATAAAAACTAAAACAGAAGTGAAGCAAGCCAGTAAGAAAGAAGATAAATAAAAAACGTTATTTATATCCCTTGCACGGTTGGAGTCGATGGTCTTTACACTCTTCTATTAACTCCTAAGATTTGATTTCATAAACAGAATCATAGCTATTAAACCATTTCTTGTCTATTTTAAGTCTGTATTTAATCTCAGAACAATCTCAAAGTAAAAAGAGCTGCTAAAGTCTGATTTTGTGGTGGCTGTGCTTTAAATTATCATAATCTTAATTCAAGTGATGACGGATGTTGAAAGTCTGACGGTAATCAGTCTCGAGTACTACTGTAAGGTTCAAAATGACTAAAAGTTGAAAACGTTTGTTGTAGAAAAGCAATCAAAATGTAATCAGTTACATTAATAAAGTAGTTGAAATAGTTATGCTACTTATTACATTTTAAATAGGGTAATTTGTAATCCATTACATTTCCAAAGTGAGTAGCAAATACAAAATGAACACCTTATTTGTCCTCTTTCATTGTATTTGAGAGGTTTAAATGATTGATATGTGCATTGATCTGAAGCACTGATCCCACTCTTTACAAAGACAGTGTGCGTTATGTTTAATGTTAATATGTGTCTGGGTATTATAAAGAAGAAGAAGAGCAGTGGCGGCTGGTGCAAAAATATTTTTGGGGGGGGCGCAAACAAACTAAAAGTACGGGCGATCTGGTCCAAGCTCCTTGATCATTTTTTTTCTTCATCCGAACGCCTTGTGAACGGTATTTTGGTAATGATAAAACCGAATGTTCTTTCATCTGGAGATATTGCGCTTGCTTCCTCATTAATTAGTACCTGTCTGTCAACTGACGAGCTGCTGCTGAGTGGAACGAGAGTCGTTGAGAATGGTCCAATCACATGAGGCCAAACATATAAAAACAATACTGATTCGCTCTAACAACAAAAGTGGGAGGAGCCTGTGCCCCAAGGACAATTTTAAACAAGCCAATTAGAGCTTAGCCTCAAATCACATGCTTTTGAAAAGTTTGTGTACCTACACACACACTCATTAGTCCGGCGCCCCGCACACAATATGAAAGAAATATAGTTTAGATTATTTGATTTTCAATAAATTATAATATAACTAACAGTAGAATGCTATGACTAAATTATTTTATTTAGTTAATATTTGCGATATATTTTTAACTCATTGTTAACATGTTAAAGGGGGCTAACTTGAAGGGGGGGGGGCGGCGCTCCAGCGCCCCCTATTGACCAGCCGCCACTGAAGAAGAGCATGTATTCTTTCTCTCTACAGGAGTTTGGTGTTCCCTTCATGGAGACCAGTGCTAAATCAGGTCTGAACGTGGAGTTGGCCTTCACTGCTGTGGCCAAGTAAGTTTGTCCCCAATCTACAGAATGGATTTATACCTGGTACCGTGTTCTACATGGAGCTGAGAGAACCGCAGTCTTATTGGCAGCTAAAAGCATGATCAAATTAGCCCAAATATATAATAAACCAACACGCAATTATAAAATCAGGACATTCTGTGTGTGTGGGTCATCTGTACTGATTCATCTTTACTGGAAGACAGTTTACAGACACATAACCTTAGCAACAGCATAGCAACACATTCAAAAACTCTTAAAACACCTTAGCAACCACATAGCAACACACTAAAAAACACTCCAAACACCTTCTCTCAAAACATTTTAGCAACACACTGAAACACTACACTGTAAAAAAAAGTTGAGTAAACGTAAAAGTTTATGGCAAGCAGCTTCAGCAGATTTTTGAGTTTTCTCAACTTTTTTGTTGTATAAACTTAAAACAAGAAGTTGAGAAAACTAACAAATCTGCTGAAGCTGATTGCGTTAAACTTTTAATTTTGCTAAACATTTTAAAAGTGTATAGCAACACATTAAAATACTTAAAGCACCTTAGCAACCACATAGCAACACACTAAAACGCATAAAATACCTTAGCAACCACATAGCAACACACTACAAACATATTCACATTTAATAATAATAATAATAACAATATAACGTCTAGGTTACGTACGTAACCCCCGTTCCCTGATGGAGGGAACGGAGACGTTATGTCGTGACGACATAGGGGGATTTACTTGGAAGCCCCGATCATCTCTGACTAAAGAGAAAACACCAATGAAATTGGCTAGTGGATTTTGCATACCTGAGCCACTCCCCATGCACATGGGTATAAAAAGGCGACAGGTGCATCCACTGATTAGGTTTTATGCTGAGGAGCCGAGACGAGTCCCTGGCAACCAGCGATGGTTCAAGATTGTGGCATGGGGACATAACGTCTCCGTTCCCTCCATCAGGGAACGGGGGTTACGTACGTAACCTAGACGTTCCCTATCTGTCGGTCACTACGAGTTATGTCGTTATGCTAACCCTATGGAAAGCACCACAAGCTGAACCCCGTCCCAACTTTGTGGCATGCAGATGTTGACAAGCGAGTGCGTGACAGACAAATGCCATGCAAGAGGTTGCAACCTTCTTAACACCCCAGTGCAAATTCGCTAACCTTGGTGCCCACCGGGACCACTGAGTACATCGCTGCTGGAGATAGCCAAGCCGCTGTTCCTTTCCCCACGGAAATCGGAAGGGATTTCGACCTTCAGTGAAAGACAGCTTCAGGTCTTTCCTATTTGTTGTTACAGCTTGACGTAACGGCAGGGAAGCGAGCCTTCCATAGAAGGGCGCTACGGAGGCCACATCCTGCCCGAAGGGAGGTGACATGTGGAGATACTGATATGGACTGGCCCAGGCTTGGGGCAGTACTACATACGACTGGACTCTGGGGCAGATCCTACCTAGGAGTAGGGAGGAGGTGCTTCCAACAGAACCAGACAGAGAGCTCTGTCAAAGAGAAGACACGGGTTTACCATGAGGGAAACCTTACCATGGAAGAATACACATATGGGATTACCCAGAGGGGAATCAGGCCATACGGACACCTAGCCCAGTACAGGGGCTGACCGGAGACCCGGGCAAGCTAACACCAGTACTGGGCCTGGCGTCAGACTGCTCCGCCCAGTCTGACTGCCGGGGGTGCTTGGAAGATTCCACCAGGGTTCACCATCCGGGGAACTGAACTGGGGGAGAAAAAAAAGGCGCTCGTATCCCCGGGTGGGGGGGAATGGCGCAGCAAACGTGACACCGGCCAGTTCTTCCTGCCCATTACTAACCCAACACACGGGAAGAAACTGGCTCAACGCGGAGACTGTAGAATCTTGCAAAGGTGTTCGGTGTCGCCCAGCCCACAGCTCTGCAGATGTCTGCCAAAGAGGCGCCGTGCACCAACGCATGGGAGGAGGCAACACTCCGAGTGGAGTGAGCCCTCACCCCCAGGGGGCACGGCTGTGCCGAGGGGGCCCTCGGTCAGAGAGAAGTACAGCTGGCAGTGGGAGGACTCAGGGGAAGCAAACACCTGAGTCTACCTGAGCTTCCCCGAATCGACTCCAGATCAGCCGGATCGTCTCGGGATGGAGTCGCCACTCTCCGGGGAATGTGAGCTGTCGTGAGAGTGCGTCGGCCGCACGATTGAGCTTCCCCGGGATGTGAACAGCGCGCAGTGACTTGAACTGCGTGTGACTCCAGAGGAGGAGATGGCGGGCGAGCTGTGACATGCGGTGTGATCGTATACCTCCCAGCCGGTTGATGTACGAGACCGCCGCAGTGTTGTCCGTGCGGACTAGCATGTGCTTGCCCAACAGCAGTGGCCGGAACTGCCACAAGGCTAAATGCACTGCCCACAGCTCCAGGCAGTTGATGTGCCAAAGCAGTCGGGGCCCTGTCCAGAGCCCCGAGGCTGCCTGCCTGTTGCATGTAGCGCCCCAGTCCGTGCTGGAGGCATCTGTTGTGACAACAGTATGCCGGGACACTTGTTCTAGGGGCACCCCGGCCCGTAGAAAGGCAAGGTCCGTCCAGGGGCTGAGGGAGCGGCGACACTGCTGGGTGATACCCACTCAAAGTGTACCGCGGCGCCATGCCCACCTCGGGACCCGGGAGTGTAGCCAGTGCTGAAGTGGTCTCATATGAAGCAATCCAAGCGGTGTGACTGCAGCTGCGGATGCCACATGCCCCAGGAGCCTCTGAAACTGTTTCAGTGGTACCACATTCCTGCCTCTGAAGGAACTCAGGCAGTTCAGCACTGCTTGGGCATGTTCCTCCGTGAGGCGTGCCGTCATACTCACCGAGTCTATCTCCACACCGAGAAAAGAGATTCTCTGCACAAGGGAGAGCTTGCTCTTTTCCCAGTTGACCTGAAGCCCCAACTGGCTGAGGTGCCGGAGCACCAAGTCCCTGTGATCGCCCAACTGCTCTCTGGATTGGGCTAGGATAAGCCAATCGTCGAGGTAGTTGAGGATCCTGACGCCCACCTCCCGTAACGGGGTAAGGGCGCCTTCTACGACCTTCGTGAACACACGGGGAGACAGGGAGAGCCCGAAGGGGAGGACCCTGTACTGCCATGCCCGACCTTCGAACGCAAACCGTAGGAACAGTCTGTGTCGCAGAAGGATCGAAACATGAAAGTAAGCATCCTTCAGGTCGATCGCTGCAAACCAATCCTGGGGCTGGATGCATTTGATAATGCGCCTGCGCGTCCGCATCTTCAACGGGAGCTTGTGTAAAGCCCGGTTCAAAACTCGCAGATCCAGGATTGGTCGAAGGCCACCACAATTCTTGGGTACGATGAAGTAAGGGCTGTAAAACCCCTGCCTCCTCTCGGCTGGAGGGACCGGCTCGATTGCATCCTTTGCCAGGATGACAGCAATCTCCTCGCGCAAGACAGGGGCGTTCCGGACTGCCACCGACATCTCGAGAACGCCGTTGAACTTGGGAGGGCGCCTGGCGAACTGAATCACGTAGCCGAGTCGAATTGTGCGCGTGAGCTAGCAAGACAGGCTGGGCAGCGTGAGCAACGCCTCCAGACGCTGTGCAAGCGGCTCCAACGGCACAATTGACATACCTGTGGGGGTGCAGCGAAAGGGAGTAGAGATGGATGGTACAGAAGACAGTGCGTTCTGAGGCATCCTCACTGAACTCCCTGGGTCCCAAACGGGACTGGCCAGAGGTGCGTGGTGAGGAATGTCGTCCCCGAACCGTACTCTCTTGGCTACTGGCAACATGGGTCGTGGGCGAGAGTGAGGAAGCAGGGCGTCGCACACTGTCGTCCCATGGACCTGAGAACCCGGAGGAAAAGGAAATTGCTCTTTCTTGAGAAAGTGGGTACCAAGTGGGCGGAACAGAAACGGAAGATTCTCCTCCCGGCCCTCCACTGGGGGAAGGAGCGGCGCTGTTCTCGCCGTCTCCTGAGAAAGAGCCAATTCCAACATCTCCGGGTTGCCCGCGCCAGGGCCGCTTCGTCGACTTCCTGGGCGACTTGAGTTAACATATTAACATATGTTAATAATAAAAAATATATTGCCTACATTTGTTAAACTATTTGTACATTTATTTTAACATATACAAATATACATTTTAAAATAATAATAATATAACAAATATATGCAGAAAAAAAAATATGTATTTGTTAACATTCAGAACCCTGTGTAAATACTGTATGTGTTCAGTCTTAATTTTGGGGCGTGTTTGTGCAGTTACCAGATTTGCATAATTCCACTGAATCTTGTGCTTAACAGCAGGTATTAAGTGCAAGCAAACACAGTTCTTGGCAGGTGCAGGTTGTTTAGGGTATTCCTCCTGGAGTAACGGTTCTCGTTATCCCCCCGTCTCTCAGGGAGCTGAAGCACAGGGAGATGAAGGAGTCTAACGAGCCAAAGTTTCAGCTGCAGGAGTATGTTAACAAGGAGAGGAAGGGAGTCGGCTGCTGTCGCTCCTAAAGCCGTCTCGCTCTGTCTGTTTGTGTGTTTTTACTCTTTCATCCTCTCTCTCTCTCTCTCTCTCTCTCTCTCTCTCTCTCTCTCTCTCTCTCTCTCTCTCTGTCTGTTTGTGTGTTTTTCCTCTTTCATCTCTCTCTCTCTCTCTCTCTCTCTCTCTGTCTGTTTGTGTGTTTTTCCTCTTTCATCTCTCTCTCTCTCTCTCTCTCTCTCTCTCTCTCTCTCTCTCTCTGTCTGTTTGTGTGTTTTTCCTCTTTCATCTCTCTCTCTCTCTCTCTCTCTCTCTCTCTCTCTCTCTCTCTCTCTCTCTCTCTCTCTGTCTGTTTGTGTGTTTTTACTCTTTCATCCTCTTCTCTCGCATTAATTGGATGCCTGTCAGATATTCTGCGCCTCTGGAGACTTTCATTTTCAAACTCTGTGTTCTTTCTTTGGACCTCCATGCACTTCACAGCATGCAAACAATAGTGAACGACACAAAGCAAACGCGGCGTAAAGAGAAGAATACAATTATCACGTGCTTAAATAATCACACCCTCAATAAACCCAGACCCACCTCTCCAAGCAGCTGTGAATGTATGTTCAACACTCATGAGCAGTGTCTCAAAGTTTGCTTTTATTACGTCAAAATCATTCAGTCGCCCGATTACTTACTTAGATGTACTTTTCTGTGGCACCCATATACACCACGTTTACTGTTAAAATACCCACAAGTGTGTTATAAACAGAGATAATTACACGTGTAAAATCATAATTAACAAAGACTTATCTTTTTATAACATGCAGTTTCAGTCTCGTTCTGTAAACGTCTTACAAGATGAGTCCTGATGCACTTTGTAGACATTTAAAAATTGTGTTTTATTTTTATTATTTTAATGAAACATGTTGCATTTCTTGATTTGTTTCTTGTCCAGATCACCCCCCAATGAAAAGAACATAGCCGTTTTGTATCTTTCTGTTTTTAAAGCCTTGGTAATTATTGTGTCTCTTTAAGGTTAAATTCGCTAGACTTTCTCTGTTATTTACAATTTGATCATTTTTATTTGATCAATAAACCATCACATATTACACTACAATCCAAGGCTAATCGAGGCCATACAATATGGAAGCTTGTTTCTATATTTAAAAGAAATAATTGTTTATAAAATGCAGAATTGCATGATTAAACTCAGACTTGTGAGACATAAACTTGCAATTTTAAAAATAAAAGTCCAAGTTGGGAGAGAAAAACTCACAGCTGCGAGAAGAAGGTTCGAATTCTGAGATAAAAGTCACAATTATCCTTTTTTTATGCTGGAAGCAAAAAAATGTAAAATAATATTTGATGTAAACTAAAGAAATCAGAGATAAAAAGTCTGAGATAAAAAGTCACAATTACCGTTTTTATTCATATTTGTGTAATTCAGTGCAAAAACAGGATTCTGTTGACGGATTAAATTAGTCAAAAGTCGTCGCCTCTTTACACTCACAGAAGCACATGCTCATCTTTTGTCCTTGGTATTTGTCTTCTCATGAAATATGAACTAATATGAAAGGTGAATGTATGTATTGTGCATATGAAAAACATCATATGGCACTTACAGTAGTTTGCATAACATATAATTGTTTTGTTAAAGATTTTGTATAGTCCTGTATGCTAAATATATAGAAAGCTTGAACTAGAATTAGTAGCTTTAAGTGATGTTCAGAATTTAACTACTTGATGTTACATTGATGTTATCGTTGGATCGTTTAGTATATCGTGCTGTACACATATTCTCATTTGAAGAGTTCTCAGTACTATGCCTTTTGCACTTTTGTTCTTGTTGTGTTTCTGTTGTTGTTGTTCATATTTTTGATTTCATCTGAAACTAAAGGAAGACCAGTATATGGCCTGAAATCAATATTTTGTTGGTCTATAAATTTGTACTGATGTGCCATTTTTAGCTGCTCAGAGATTTTTGATGACAAATCAACTGATGTATATAAGTTCAGTTAGTTTTCCCCTGTGAAGAAATCACACGGACAGGTAATATCACAGACATGACAAGCAATGATATACACAACTGTTTTCTATCTGGTAGAGGTCAACTCCCAGTGGTGATCTACGTGTTGACATGATTTTTTTCCCAAGGTTTTTATGTAACGTGTATTGTATTCCTAACAATAAATCAGAGAGTGAAGTGAATTCTGCCTTGGTTTCTCAGTAATATGATCTAACAGTGACCTCTCATGGACACAGCATCACATTGCAGCTCTTTCTATACACTCACCGGACACTTTATTAGGTGCACCTGTTCAATTGCTTGATAACACAAATTGCTAATCAGCCAATCAATGCATTTAGGCATCTAGATGTGGTGAAGACGACTTCAAACCGAGCATCAGAACGGGGAAGAAAGGGGATTTAAGTGACTCTGAACGTGGAATGGTTGTTGGTGCAGACGGACTGGTCTGAGTATTTCACAAACTGCTGATCTACTGGGATTTTCACACACAACCATCTCTAGGGTTTACAGAGAATGGTCTGAAAAAGAGAAAATATCCAGTGAGCGGCAGTTGTGTGGATGAAAATGCCTTGTTGATGTCAGAGGTCAGAGGAGAATGGACAGACTGGTTAGAGATGATAGAAAGACAACAGTAACTCAAATAACACTCGTTACAACCAGAATAATCTCTGAACACACAACACCATCTGAACACACAACACCATCTCTGAACACACAACAATCTCTGAACACACAACACCATCTCTGAACACACAAACACACAACACGTCGAACCCTGAAGCAGATGGACTCCAGCAGCAGAAGACCACACCGGGTGCCGCTCCGGTCAGATAAGAACAGCACACGGAGGATACAATTCACACAGAATCACCAAAACTGGACAATAGAAGATTGTAGAAACGTTGCCTGATCTGATGAGTCTCGATTTCTGCTGCAACATTCAGATGTAGGGTCAGAATTTGGTGTAAAGAACATGAAAGCATGGATCATCCTGCCTTGTCTCAACGGTTCAGGCTGGTGCTGGTGGTGTAATGGTGTGGGGGGATATTTTCTTGGCACACTTTGGGTCCATTAGTACCAATTGAGCATCGTTTAAACACCACAGTCTACCTGAGTATTGTTTCTGACCATGTCCATCCCTTTATGACTACAGTGTACCATCTTCTGATGTACTTCCAGCAGGATAATGCATCATGTCACAAAGATCAAATCATCTCAGACTGGTTTCTTGAACATGACAATGAGTTCACTTTACTCAAATGACCTCCACAGTCACCAGATCTCAATCCAATAGAGCACCTTTGGGATGTGGTGGAACGAGAGATTCTCATCATGGATGTGCAGACGACAAATCTGCAGTAACTGTGTGACGCTATCATGACAATATGGACCAAAATATCAGAGCAATGTTTCCAACACCTTGTTGAATCTATGCCACGAAGAATTAATGCAGTTCTGAAGGCAAAAGGGGTCCAACCCGGTCCTAGCAAGTGTACCTAATAAAGTGGCCAGTGAGTGTGTTTGTGAAACATGAAAAGCAGTGTTTTATAAAATGCTTTTACTGTTTCCAGGGATAAGTCTGATAGTAAAAATAAAATACACAAAGCAATTTATACAAAGTCCAAGCAGTGCGTCTTATTTGATCTCATTTTATCTGTAATATTCAATAATACACTTTTTTTGTGGTAAATCTTAAATATTATACACTAAGAATATCTTGCATTGGCAGGTGCCACAATAAACTCTTGGTTGACGGGTCAAGGTTTAGCTGGTTAGTTTCAGCAGCTGGTAGACAATTACACCAGTATAATGTCAAAAAGCAAAACAATAACAGAAAAAAAAATTCAAATGCAATATATCAATATTCATATAGAATTTCCATAGAAAACATGTTTCACAATCTTGAGCAAAAGAGAATCTTTAAGAAAAATCTGCATTCTGTGATATATTTGTGGTGTGTATAAAGGGATTCCAAATATTCCTTATTAAAGACCGTAGCCTGTAATTATGCTGTCAGTGTTTCATTCAGTCATTTTATGTTTTCGGAGTTAAAAGTCCTTTTGTTTAGACTTGCTTTAGAGAGGTTCGAGCCCAAATTACAAGTTTGTTTTTAATATTTTAACATTAAATAATTTCAAATTGAATATTAATATTAATTGACATTGTGACATCAAATTTAAATGACATTTAATATTTTTATATAATGCCACAAGAATGGTAGGCTACATTAGCTGCAAGACTAAAAGGGACGTGCATGGCAGTGTTTCTGAAAAGTACGATTATAGTCTATAATTTATCAAATGTAAGACATGTGGTTGCTACTTCTTATGCGCAGCCCATAGTGTGCAATTGCATAATGTAGTGTTTTTTTGTTTTGTTTTTATATTTCGAAATGTCATTCTAAGCACATGATGCCACACATTTCTATCACACTTCCCGAATGATCCTGAATAAATACACTGATGCAATCTTTACAAAACACTCAAACCAGACCTTCGTGACATCATCCTTTTTACATTCCCAGAGTGATTCCGGTTCTCGTTATTAACAGCTCTCGTTGGGAAACTTGTGGTTGGTTGCTGATTCGGTGACACTAGAGTTGTCGACAGTGTGATACTAAACACTGTGCATGTGGAGGATCATTTCACAAGAAAAGGTCAAAGTTTCCATGCAGGCTTGTTAAATGAGAAGCACTTGTATTTCTATTTCTGACTAAAATACGAGTCCATAATTCCATAATAACGTTTCCTCCCAGTGAAAAAGTCACAATCCACACAGCCATTTGTTTAGAAATTTTCTCTTTTGTTTGCTCAATCTGTGCTTATTTCTCTCCTAATTCATGAGGGGACTTTTTCACTGCAGCGTTGGATTATGGATCCATATTTTGGATAAAAGTGTCTTAATTAATTCATTTATTTTGGCTTCACAAGATGTTAACTGATGAACTGGAGTGGTGTGGATTATTGTGATGTGTTTATCAGACTCTCATTCTGACGGCACCCATTCACTGCAGAGGAGACACTGATGCAATGCTACATTTCTCCAAATCTGATGAAGAAACAAACTGGAACTTGGATGTCCTGAGGATGAGCACATTTTAAGCAAATTTTCATTTCTGGGTGAACTATATCTTTAAGCTCTTTTAAGCAGTTATCTTGCCACCGAGAACAAATCTAAAGAGAGGAGTCTGGTGACATTATAGAGATGCTGTTGACCCAGTTCACTTTTACCTGCGATCCTTCCTTACTCGGTCATCATGTGTTCTTCTGAGCGCTGACCTTCTCTGTGTCATGATGGACGAAGCACATTTAATCAGTCCTGACCGCGGAGATGTTTTGCTCGTGTTTGTACTCATGAGGAAAAAGCACAGAGGGCTTCATGAGCACATCCCACTGAGAAGCAATGATTTCAGAGCTAGTCATCAAAATTATTATTATTATTAAATTACGGTAGGCATTTCTGTTCATGTAGATTCCTGTAAAAATGCCCTCCTGTTCAAGGAAAAACTTGAATGAAATATTTGATTCATTTTTGAGATGCTCCTTAGAAAACATCGAGGGAATCAGAGCTCTTAAAGTGATAGTTCACTCAAAAATAAAATGACATTCTAAAAGATATAGTTATTTATTTAATGTATTTCAACAAAACACAGAAGAAACAGAGATTGATTGATTTATTCACTTATTGGGCCATACACTGGAAGTTAATAGGGCCTAGTGTTGTTTGTCCACAGTTTTTGGATGAATTATCCACTTAAAAGTTGAGTTTGAACAAATAAAATAATTAATGCTAATCATCAAAATGTACCATCTCAACGTGCAAGATAGTGTTGGTATAGATTTATGATGCAAGGATCCTGCTTCAAGTCCTGTATCGGTCCTCAGAGCTTTTGTACATGTCGAGGGGTTTCTGACATTGATTCTGGGGGCCTGTGAACTCTGACCTGACCTTTGATATACTGCACTGATATTCACTTTAATATACTGCAGTTACAGTATATCTTTGGTCTGGCTGACTTGTGTCTTTTTTTTAAAGCAAAGTTGTGTAACTAAGCAGAATTACCCATGATGAGTGATGAGGGCATTGCATTGTGTGTTGCTAGCCCACTGTTTATTTAGTTGTTTTATGATATATATATATATATAGTTAGTGATATTTCAGTTACACACTGGAGGGCAGTGTTGCTCAATAATCACAACTGTCCTTGAACTACTAGCTCTAATTTCAACCAGGCCCAGAAATACTGTAAACCACCTACAGATGAAGACATACGAGCTGTTAAAAGACTGGAAGACACTAGAGTGTATTTAATAGACCGTAAAGCATTTCTAATGTTACAGATTAATTGTCAAAAAAAAAAGTTTCCACAAAACTATCGGGCAGCACAACTGTATTTAACATTGATAATAATCAGAAATGTTTCTTGAGCAGAAAATCAGTATATTAAATGATTTCTGAAGATCATGTGACACTGAAGACTGGAGTAATGATGCTGAAATATAGCTTTGATCACAGAAATAACATACATTTTAGAGTATAATCATATAGAAAACTGTTATTTTTCATTATAATAATATTACACGATATTACTGATTCCTCCAGTATTTTAACAATATAAATGCAGCCTTGGTGTGCAGAAGAGACTTAAATATAAACGTGTGTGAATGTACACACACACACACACACACACACACACACGCACGCACGCACACACGCACGCACACACACACACACACACACACACACACACACAATAATCATTTTGAATAGTCAGGCTGGGTTTGATTAGTTACTGTTGAGAGGCCGGTCACTGTTTGCACAACTACATCTGTCTGGTTACATGAAAGAAGTGTTTCTGTGGTGAAAGAGAGGCTTATCATCTTAAACACACACTCATACACACGTGAGAAACTGACGCGAGGCTCCACGCTCTCATGTGTCATGATGAAGCTCGCCGTAAACACACACACAACCAGCAGCATGGCTCGTATTCCTGTAACACACTGAGATCTTTAATAAGACATTAGTTCACAGATGTGCACACTCTGCATTGTCTGCAATGGATGTATGGATCAAAAGTGTTTTTGCTTGTTTTATAACCAGTTTGAATGATACACAAGCATAATATGTTACATTAAATTCATTTGGTGTGTGTCTGCATGTGTGCGTGTTTGCACATGAGCCGTGGCACTCTGTCTGTCGGACTGGCGCTGGCTTTGTTTATTTGCTCAGGTTGGTGAGGAGGAGGAGGAGGAGGAGGAGGAGGAGGAGGAAGAGGAGGTCTTATCTATGGCCCTGCATGACCGCAGAGCGCTCCGTCTCCAAAACACACTGTTTGCTTTTCCTCCGATCATGTGCGCTTTGTTTTTATTCCTCACTCACTCACTCACTCACTCACTCACTCACTCACTCACTCACTCACTTTCACTCACTCACACACACACACACACACACACACGCACACACACACACACACACACACACACACACACACGCACGCACACACACGCGCACAGTGCATTGCATTGCCCTACACCTCCTACACCACACACACACACACACACACACACACACACACATACACACGGACACACATGCACACACACACTCACACAGACACACACACACACACACACACGCACGCACACACACACACACACACACACACACACACACACACTCACACACGTGTGTTAAAGTCAGCCATTGCAAATCAGAAAGCTCTTGCATGTTTCTTCTGCTCGGTCATATGTGTGTCTGCTGCAAAGCATCAGTGGTGCGACGATGAGTGCTGTGTAAATACCTAATTTAATGTGGTCTTAGCTGATAGTTTCACTGGTACAGAAGGTTAATTATTACTAGCAGCACCTCATAATCTCTTTATCTTATATGGCTAATATTGCTTGCTTATATAACCCTGTTGGAAAAAGCCCCTCTGAAGATGGCTTGCTGGTCATTACCGGTGGTCTCTTTAACCAGCGAAACAGAATATATAACCGTCTTATGTTTGTTGAATTTGAACTGGTTCATATGAACTGGTCTCTAGACACTTCATCTTTTCCGTCCCACCAATATGTATGTTCTACTTCCTGCGAGTGCTCAGGTTTTGACCAAAAACACACAAAGCGAGTCCACATCGCACATTTCCTCTCCATTATTCGGCTTGAGTAAAGCTCATCGTGCTCAGTGGAAGGAGCAGCTGAGAATATTTGTTTTTCCGACGTAACCAATGGTAATGCACTCAATCAAAATGCATGATTCGTCTACAGGACTTCGAATGCAAATACACTCACAGACTTTCCGTATTTATTTGACCGAGGTTTCCCCCAGGGTCAAAGGTCAAAGACTTCATTTCCTCCGGTTTGCAGCCAGTAAAAGCGCAAAGAGAATCTATAGCTGATTGAAACTGTATTTGCTGTTTAGTTGCATGCACTTGCTCACTGATGCACATCATTTACTGGGACAGTCCTGCTGATGTCACTGTGTGTTTGTTTGAGCACATGGCTTGTTGTTTGTTGTTGGTGCCATGTGCTCTCCTGTCTATTGTCTGACCCCGCACTTCTTGTTATCTCATTATTGTTTCAGTGTCTTCCTCGTTTGTCTCCCATGTATTCTCCTGGTGTCTGCAGTCCTATGCGCTTTCATTGTTTGATGTCGTGTGAGTGTTATGTTTGCCTGTGCTGCCGTTCTTCCTCTCGGGTGGTTTTTGTTTCTTTTGATTATTAAACGACCCACTTTTCATCTGCACTTGAGTCCTCGCCTCATCTCTCCTCACGCGTCATGACCGTTACGACAGAGTAGATGTTTGTGCTTTGATGACATAAACTGAATGTTTCATTAAGTTATTAGGATATTGAGTTTTTTAATTGAGACCCTTCCTGACAGAGTTAGTCAGAAATGAAACCTGTTTAAACACTGGCACACCCTGCTGGATCATAAATTGCGGTCATATAACTGCATCGGTTTGGTTTCAGTTGCAGTGTGTTCGGTGGGAATAGTCTTAATCTCCTTAATACAATTATTGGTGAAAATGTCTGTTAGCCAAGAATGTGGTGATTTCACCCATGATAATGAAGAAGAACATGCATATCAAAAACAGACTGCTAGAAAAGCACTTCGAGATTTTATCAATGCACTTTTGATGACAAAAAAATTACACAAACCAAGAAAAAATAATCTGTTTCAAATATTCCAGTCATTATTGGATTGATGAGTGAGTTAATTAACTCACCTAAACACATCCAATGCATGATCATTCAGACATAAGCATATTATTACAACATATTCTCTAAATGATGCAAATGCACAAGTTATGTTCCAGTCTAAATGTGTCATTCATGTTGTGAAAGCACTCATAAACAGTGAATTAATAAAGCATAATGACTTCAGACGATGCATCAGTCTGCTCATTTTGTTCTAACTGCAAGAGCTCAGGTTTGCACAGCTCCAAAAATATTCAGGCCTTAATTTAATATGTATGTGTTTGATTGGCATATAATATATATATATTATTTTTTTAAATGAAGATTGATTAATTTTGCTAAGCCGAATCGTGCATTCAGTCAGATGCTGTATGTAGGTGAGGTGTCTCTGTATGGGTCAGTGAGGACACCGGGAGTAAAAACACTGAATTTGAACTATTGTGATATGAGTGATGAGTGTATTATGTTCCCGCTGACCCTGAGGTGAGGTCGGGGGTATAGCGTAGTCGAGGTTGATTGGTCAGGTGCTGCAGCTGTTGCTATGTGTGTGGAGTATGTGTGGAAGAAGAGAAGCAGGAGGAGTCTGTTTGGCATTTCCAGGAACACATAAGCCGCTGGTTTCTATTAGGAGGCATTAAGAGAACATGTGTGCCAGACTGGATAAACAAAGGAGAGAGTTGAACTGATGGCCAGTTTTATCCCTGTCACCTAAATCACATGACTAACAACTTTACACTGTGCTAAATCCAGACTGTTCCTCGTACAGGTAGTGATTACTCCAACCACGGGTTCACGGTGTTCACGACAGGCCAAAGCTGCATTACCTTTGCATAAAACAGCCGTGAAACTCTCACGCAATGCAAGCGTCTTGTGAAAGTGAAGCAGATGATTCTGCTGAGGGCGACGGTAGAGCTCAGATGATAACAGGACAGAGTTGGTCTTGGTTATGAAAGTATTTTAACACCAGAGGGATCGGACCTGTAATTAGTGGAAGTGAGAACCAGTTCATACTCAGAAATACTGGAACTGATTGATTCCTTTAATTGGTTCTTTAGTATTTGGGACATTCCTGTCACGCAGACTATCATGTCTGCAATTAAATTCAATAAATAGTTGAAAAACAAGCTCTAAATAATGTAATTATATCAACAAGTGTGTTTTTGTAATTATTCTATAATTGTTATAATATATTTTATCATTATAAATGTTCTATAATTATATATTTTTAATAATTGTATATTATTATAGATCATTTTATAAATGTTATATTGACAATTTTCTACAATTTGCCTTTGGCAGCAACTAAAAATGAAAATAATATCAATTATAATGTAGCTTTTTGTAAATTTGTACAGTGTATAGTAATTTTTTTGTCCCCCCCCAATTGTTAAAAGAATCATTGAAGGCAGTGTTGCAGTGTTGTCTCCCTAAATCTGACACAATCATGTCTTGCAGTCTCCACTAATGAGCTGATGAGGGTGTGATAGATGAGGGAGACTCACAAACTGTGCAGGACTTATAGGGCAAGTGTGAGAACCACTGATTTAAGGGATCATTTAGGGAAGTGGTCTCCAGTGGCGTGCGCAGATCTCCGGAGGGGTGAAATGGCGTTACGAGGGCACAATCGTGTGCTGGGGGGAGGGGGGTGTGTGGGTTTGGTCCCCCTCAGCTAGGGGTGGGCGATATGGAAAAAAATATCATTTTTAAAAACATAAATATCAAGATTTGCGTGTTGGAGCAGGGCTGGAACTTACATCTGCAGTACAGTAGCTCTCCAGAAGCAGGGTTGGAGATCTCTGATTTAGAGGATTTGGATTGTTAACACAGGATTATTAAGTTTGTCAAAATCTAGAAATCTAGTTTGTAGAAAAGGACTCTGCGCATGTTTAGTAGACGTTGGGTTTTAAAACGACGCTGTTTGCACAGATGCCAGACCGGTTGATTGTCTTTTGTTCTGGGAGGATCTCATGATTGACAGAAATGAACTTTCAGATGATTATCTGAAGAAGAATTGAGGTATTTGTGGGATTTTCCCATGTCTTTCATAACGTAAGGACTGACTGGATTGCGTGGGGGTGGAAAAATTAGTTCTTTGTTGGTTTTATGGTGAAAATCTAGAACAAAACATTGAGGATTGATGTTGGAATCATAATCCAGGCAGATCAATGCGTCCAAGTGCAGTCTTTAATGCAACAAATCAGAAACTACTAACATGTATGAGGACATTTAGATGCATTAAAATGAATGGTTCCTTTTGTGTGAAATATCAATCATAAAAATGTGTAATGCACAATATTAAATAAGTGTCTTCATCAACAACTCTCTAAATCAGCATCCTATGAGGAAGTATTAAATAAACGCTGTAGTTCAAAGCTCAAAGACTAAAGAACAATCACCGTTGACTGACCTGCTTCGTGTAAATATCATAATAATATGGCTATTTATTGTATTGTGTATGGCAGATAGGGTTGCAAAGGGGTGGAAAATGTCCAGTACATTTCCAGAAAGTTTCCTAAATCCTGGTAAGTTTCCAAAATGTATGGAAAGTTTCTGAAATGTACTGGAAACGTTTCAACTTTCTGCAACCCTAATGGCAGAGGTTTCCTCCCGAGCTGGTTTATTAGCAAACACGAGCGGTGGTTCATGAGTAACCTGAGAGCAGCTGTTCTGGCTCCGAGCACCGTGCTGAAGACGCTCGAGTGAGTTCAGCTCGTCACTGTGTAATCACTGCTGTATGGAGCTGATGATCGAGACACATTTACTCTGCAGATCAAGTTGAAGAGCGTGGAAACATATGGGATGGTAGCTGAAGGAGGATAAAACAGGGTGTATTTCCTCATCCCGAAGTATATGGGGGGAAAACATTAAAATATATTTAAAATATCGAATGTCGAATATTGATGGGTCAGCATCAATGTGTACAAATAAATTTCAAAACAAGTTTTTGATAGATAAACTCAGCAAGGTTACAGTTAGAGCTGTTGCTCTCACAAGCAGATGTTTTATCTTAAAAATAAACGTAATGGATTTATTGAACTATACATAAATCTGTGACACTATACATATTCTGTGTTGGGTGAAATGTTAATTAGAATAACCTCTGGCCACAGTGCATGACCTCACGGATCAGGTCAATCAGCAGGTCAGAGATTATGAACATCATGATCAACCCCTCAATAATGCATTATTACGGGACTGTCATGCTCTGTTCTTCATCATCATCTCGAAACGCTCCTCGAACACCAAAGAGTCTGAGGTCTGAGTATCTGAAGTATTCATCAGCTGCGTGATGTTTTGATCTCTGAAAGCCGAATGTCACGGACGAGGAAACAGTTGATGCAGTCAGTCGTGTTTGATTGACTCGACAAACTCCACGACCCTGCGTGTGAACACCAGCGCTATTGAGGATCCAGTCCGGGATGTTAATGGTGTTGGGATCAGATCCGCGTCAGTCGAGTGCGTGAAGATGATCACTTAAACACCATGACAAACAGTCAGATGTCAAGGATCTGTCACAGATTGGCAGAAAAACAACACTGGCCTGTTTTTATTTTGATAAGCACTATTTGCCATTTCTAAAACTCCTTAATTCACATTTTTCATGAATATGGAAGTGATTTATAATTTTCATTTTCTGGTCAAAGTGTTTAGATTGTTTCTACATTTTATTAGCCATTAGAAGTGAAACTGGACAAAACAAAAACATATAGGAATACTGGAAAATAAATAAAACATTTCAATATATGGGAAGCTACTGTATGATTATGTTTTTCAATATACTGTATATATAGAATGCATACACCATGCCTGGTTATGTACTGATACATATAATTATCTATATACAGTATAGCAATGAGGACCAAAACTGTACTCCATTTTTATATGTGACAGCTTTGTTGAAACTTGATTAATTTATGTTTAATGAGTTAATGATCGCTGAACACACACACACACACACACACACACACACACACACACACACATGCTCACACACACACACACACACACACACAGACACACACACACACACACACACACACACACACACACACACACACACACATGCGCACACACACACACACACACACACACACACACACACACATGCGCACACACACACACACACACACACACACACACACACACATGCGCACACACACACACACACACACACACACACACACACACACACACACACACACACACACACACTTATTTATTTATTTCTGTTTATTTAGTGGCTTCAGAAGTACACGAGACTCATTTGATTGCATAATTGCTGTTAATACACCAATTAAATCAATAGAACATTAAATATTTGATTCAATTCTCAAGTTATTAATATGTAAATGGAGTGTTTATTATGCAGCAAATAAAGCAGACATTGCTAAAAGATGTCTGTGAATTTCTAATCTCTTATTGTGTTACAGAAATTATCGACTCGATGTCCTTCAAAAGACACTCTTATGATGCTGTGGGAGGATGAATGCACTGCAATTACAGTTAATTAATAATTAGTTCATTTAGCTTGGGTTACACTGGGACAAACAGAACAAGCTGGCGGCCTTGAGCTTCAGTAATCAGAAGGATTACATGAGAAACGTCCTGCTGCACATCTGAACATTAGTAGTTCTCACAGAAGTGAGTCACTCAGACGAGGACGGAGGAACAGTCTGAGAGCTTGCTGCTTTTCTTGATAGGCTTGCATACATTGAATGGGGTTTGTTGACTTATTCACTCAAATGAAAGCACTACTTTGAATCGGGCGGGATAAAGGTTTAGCAAACAAGAGCGTCTGGTGAATGTCATGGGTTTGTCGAATGCTTTCGTGCTGAAGAATAGGCTTATTATTTCACTGCAGTATGAAAGAAACGGTTCTGCTCTGGTAAAACTGGATTTCCTTTCATATCCGGAGAACTCTGAAAGGTTCAGTCTTCTGTTTATTAATCTGTCCTCTTTGTTTCAAAGCATACAGTACATCGAACACACCTCATGAATGTGTTCCTCAGATTTCACACACTGTTCCTTGAAGATATTTGTTCCTTGCCTTTTGTTCAGCCTAACACTAGCAGGTGTGTCGTTTTTAATCATGAGTAAAATCTGTCCAGGGGTGCGTTTCCCAAACGACGACGTAACTCGCTGATTAACCACCATAGTACGATGCATCGTTTGGAAACAAACTAGCGAGTCACGACTGTTTCCCAAACACGGTCGCATCTCCGTCGTATGAAGCACATTGGTTCAGCAACATAGGGTCATTGTTTATGATGTCACACAGGAATAACTGCTATTTAAATAATTAGAGATCTCTAAGATGCTGCTATATTGAACATGGCACCTACTGACTAATTTACTATTTTTTGTTCCCTGTCATTGTGCTGTATTTGGTATTTGATTCATCGCAGGTACCCTCTTACATCATACTCCAGGGTTCCCTTTTCAAAAATGGTGCTTACAATGGACACGCACAAATACACTGAACAAAATTATAAACACAACACTTTTGTTTTT
The DNA here is from genome assembly GCA_027474115.1 of Schizopygopsis malacanthus. Taxonomy (NCBI): domain Eukaryota; kingdom Metazoa; phylum Chordata; class Actinopteri; order Cypriniformes; family Cyprinidae; genus Schizopygopsis; species Schizopygopsis malacanthus. Next base: position 27,169,132 of record CM049883.1, read on the forward strand.
GCCCCCATTTTTCATGAGCTGAACTCAAAGATCGAAGACTTTTTCTATGAACACAAAAGGCCTATTTCTCTCAAATATTGTTCACAAATCTGTCTAAATCTGTGTTAGTGAACGAGATAATCATCCACCTCACAGGTGTGGCATATCAAGATGCTGATTAGACAGTATGATTATTGCACAGGTGTGCCTTAGGCTGGTCACAATAAAAGGCCACTCTAAAATGTGCAGTTTTACTGTATTGTGGGGGTCAGGGGGGGTCCTAAAACCAGTCAGTATCTGGTGTGACCACTATTTGCCTCACGCAGTGCAACACATCTCCTTCACATAGAGTTGATCAGGTTGTTGATTGTGGCCTGTGTAATGTTGGTCCACTCCTCTTCAATGTTGTGTGAAGTTGCTGGATATTGGCAGGAACTGGAACACGCTGTCGTATACGCCGATCCAGAGCATCCCAAACATGCTCAATGGGTGACGTGTCCGGTGAGTATGCTGGCCATGCAAGAACTGGGATGTTTTCAGCTTCCAGGAATTCTGTACAGATCCTTGCAACATGGTGCCGTGCATTATCATGCTGCAACATGAGGTGATGGTCGTGGATGAATGGCACAACAATGGGCCTCAGGATCTCGTCAGGGTATCTCTAATAAATAAATGCCATCAATAAAATGCACCTGTGTCCGTTGTCCATAACATACGCCTGCCCATATCATAACCCCACCGCCACCATGGGCCACTCGATCCACAACATTGACATCAGCAAACCGCTCACCCGCTCACATGCTGTCTGCTATCTGCCCTGTACAGTGAAAACCGGGGTTCATCCATGAAGCAAACACCTCTCCAAAGTGCCAGACGCCATTGAATGTGAGTATTTGCCCACTCAAGTCGGTTACGACGACGAACTGCAGTCAGGTCAAGACCCGATGAGGATGACGAACATGCAGATGAGCTTCCTGAGATTTCCACGTTAAGATGTTAATACTATCTCCAACTGTGGTGGCTTCTGCCTTTTCTATGAAGAATCACTCTTGAAATCTTGGGGTTTTGATGCCAGAATATAGACTTTATTTCAAACAAGAGAAATAAAGCAGAGACGTTCCTGCAGGAAGGATCTGCCGAATGTATTTTGTGTCCTCCTTAAAAAGTGTCTCCTATAGGCGTGTTCAACACATTTCATACATATGCATTTTCCTTACACATACAATTCGCTTCCTCCCTAGAGACAGGAGACGCTTAAAAGCGGGAGAAATAACGTTAACGTTAGAGGTTTGCGCCGGTAATGGCTATAACCTGAGCTTACAAACGCTGCTTTATCAGACATATAACATGCAAGATGAAATGAAAATGACATCAAACATTTTCTAAAGACAGTGTTCCTTCAGAAATACAGTGATATAAAAACGTTTTGATTTTTAAACGTGCATTACGTGCTCATGTTTATTCAACAAAGCCTATTGGAAAAGTTTTGATATCGAGGCGGGTCGCCACAAATAAATGTATGTATGTGAAACACATCCCATAACACAACAACCTGAGCCCAGCTTCATTACTCATCACTTTAACTGTGTTTGTAGCCGGCGCCACTAACAGCCCGATATACAAACACAGACCGGAAGTTACCTTCGGTCCGATCAAACCGTCTATATTTTGGTACCATTTGGAATTTATTGATTTATTGATTTTTGAATAAGCCCTTTTTAACTGTCCTCAGTTGTTTTGCCACAAAAAAAAGATAGGCCCCTCGTACATTTGAGCTAGAATAACTGCACAAGTTTTATAGTTAATAAAATCTTAAAAAACACGTTACATTAATTATACTTTAATTTCCTATACAAAAGAAAAATAAAGTAAGACTGTGTAAAAGGCGTGTGGACATGGAGTAGTGATTTGGGCCCTTGGTATAAAGAAGAAGAAATGTCGGTCACTCTCAAAGCTGCTCATCCCAGCTATAACCTGTCAGAGTAAATCCTGTATAAGATACAGGTGTTTCCAATACATAGTACACTATATTTTAAAACCTTGATTGTGCATGTGTGTGTGGGTGTGGGGTGGGTCCGACAAGACATTGTGCTCAAGACATTGTGCCCCCCCCCCCCCCCAACTCTATGCCCCTGCCAAAAGGATTTGCTTTTCTGCTTCATTCATACAATTCACATATCATACACAAAACGTTATTTGCTGCTTCATTTCCTGTTTGACATTTGCTCACAGAAATGTTCGTTCCCGAGTTATCTTTCCTAAACAACGCATGCTAACAATGTGACAAGTTTAAGTACTACAGTAACATAACGCATGCATCTCTCAGAATCAGTTCTTCTGTGTGAGGAATACAGCACCTCGTCAAGGGAACATGTCCTAAAACAGACGGACAGACAGCTGATTGAAGTTCAGACCACACGATGTCCTTGTCCTGGAGCACTGAGTCACTACGGCTAGAGAACGGGGACACAAATCATCAAATATGATCCCTGACTCGAACCCTGAATCAGATATAGCCGGCCACTCATTTCTGCAGGTATTTTTAGGACTTTCACGTGTGCAGTCATTGAATATCAGAAAAGAGAGTGACCTAAATAACTGTCCATTAAAATAAATATGAAGGTTTGTTAATATTTGGGAAATATGTGTTTATTTGTGGATGCCTGGTGAGAGTCGATCTCTTCTTTTTACAGAAGAACACCGATTAGAGCTTTTAATGGGATATTTTGATCCATACATGGTTCTGATATAAATGTATGGGTTTGTAGTTTTATCATCTACCCCAGTGTAAACTTGATCACTTAGAAAATTAATAGCACTACTGTTCTCAATAAAACATTTAATTTGGACTCTCGTTCATGTCGCACATGCATTGTGCATTGAATTAAATGTGAAGTTTAATACATAGAAACTGTAATGAATTTACCTTATTAAAAACATCTTAATGATGGATTTGTTTCAGCTCTTGTCTTCTCCAGATGTTAACTGATGGACTGGAGTGGTGTGGATTATTGTGATGTTTTTATCAGACTCTCATTCTGACGGCACCCATTCACTGCAGAGCATTCGTTAGTGAGACACTGATGCAATGCTACATTTCTCCAAATCTGATGAAGAAACAAACTCATCTACATCTCGGATGGCCTGAGGATGAGTGAGTTTTCAGCAAATGTTCATATTTGGGTGAACGATTCCTTTAATTGTCTTATTTATGTAATTTTTTACTGTTGAAAGGCTCCACCAGTTTCAACGCTTTAACTATTGTGAACTCTTACTGTATGTCAGCAGTTGTTGTTTTTTTCTCCTAAAGGGTTTATGAGGACAATAGAGACAAAGTATCCATTATATCCCCTGAACTATGAAACAGCAAAAAAAGGGGGGGGGGGGGGGGGGGATTTCCCCTAATCTACATCACAAATGTGAAACCTTGCACAGGGTGAGTATGCAATGAAAGTATACAAATATTTTTTCTAGATCTCCTGAGAATTTTTTACTTTCCAGATAACCCCCTCATTTCACAATGATATGTCAAAATATTTCACTAATATAGCATAATACAACACTGCAGGTTTACTTTTAATCAGAGAAAGACATTATTGAGCAGGTCATACGTGTTATCTGTCTTTCTAAAACAGTTTCTCTCTTCATGCAAACACGAGCGTAACCCAGATAAAAAGCTCTTAATAAGTCCAGGCTTGAGCCGAATCTGTTTTATTTCTTTATTTTTTGTTGTTGTTTTTGAAAATGCATTCATGCAGTAGAAATTACCTTAGAATTTGGGTACTAAATTAAACTAACCAAGTTAAACCAATATTTAATACAATGGAAGACATTGCATATTTTGATTTTCATTTGACAACATTTTTCAAATTAGCAGTGCTGTGCTAAAAGAAGAACAGAAGAATGTGTGATGACAGACCTGGAGGAATGCTGTCATGTTTAAACAATGCTTTTTATAGTTCCTAATGTTTGAGAAAGAAAAGTTCCTTCCCCAGACTGACTTATCTGGTGTTGTTGAACCACATGAAGAAAATATGACACTGTAATCCAGAGAGATGACAGAAAATGGACAGAAAGAACACAAATGACACATTTCGCAAATGCACTTTCCTGTGCTTTTTAACGCATTAGAGGCTTATTTTTGTATGAGAACGACTAGATATGAAAAATAACCTAGCATGACAGTACTGTAGCTATACACTGACACATTAATTTTTCCAGCGTTGATAATAATGATTTCTGAAGATCATGTGGCACTGACGACTGGAGTAATGATGCTGAAAATACATCTTTATATTACAGCAATAAACTACTTGTAACATATATTCACATTGTAATAATGTCACAATATTATGTTTGTATTTTTGATCAAATAAATGCAGCCTTGATGAGTATTTATAGAAAAATCAACAGCTAGTGTTAACACCAGTCTATATCCAGATCCTATAGTTACATGATGCTGAACTACACCATAACATATTGTAAGTGCATCCCTCAAAAATATTGGTTTAGTCTCACAGCAAGTTGAGAAAATCAAAAGTTATGACATTTCTGAGAGTCACTGTATCCAGAGAATGCTGTTTTGTTGTTGTTGAAGTAAAAAGGGACCAAAGCGAAGTCATGCTGCAGAAATAGACCTACATCACTGATATCTGCTTAACTTCACACACTACAAAAATAGAGATGAACGGACACTTGGCTCATCATCTCAAGTGTTCATAAACAGTCGACTGTGACAATCCAGACAATTTATACTCATTTGCATTACAATAATTTAACTTCATTAAGTAGCCCAGGCAAGTCTGTGCTCAGCTCAATGCAAGAGAAGCATGAAACGAGTCTGAAGATGTTGAGAAGATAAAAAATAACCTTATATGTGTTATAGGCTGTTATCAGGACGTCCCGAATGCTTTATGTTGTGTTTACTGTGTCTCTGCTTCTATTTTCAGTTTCAGCTTCTAATATACATGCATATTATTATTTAAAGTTGACATGAAACATGCTGGATGTTATCCAGATTATGCATTATGGTTGCTACTGAAAGCTTTTAAAAGTTTGATTTAATGTGATTAAACATTGTGTGTGAAGAACATCATTTAGTTTAGAAAACACTCCACTTCTCACCACCAGAAAATGAGCATGCATTGTGTATTTATATCCCCAGATATTTCTTTATGACCCATAGTTCTTTGCTAATGTGCGGTGGTTATACATGTATTTCTGTTCTATCTCATAAAGAGGCAGCGATGCCGCTGATGTTAGTTATGCCTAGCAGCTCGCGCTCTTCCCCGTAACCATGGCAGAACCGCTCATCATTTCCACAGCAACCTTGCATCAGAGTATACGTGTATGAGATGAACGAGAGAAAACACTGCACTTGTTCATTGTTCAAAACAGTTATTCAGAAGAGAGTGAATGAAAACAGTATCTTCATCTGTACTAGCTGTCTACAACATAAACATGCATTCCTAAAGACTTTTTAAGATATCGTCCTTTGATTTAACGCAATATTGCATGTACGATATATAAAAAAAACATGCTTCTACTTACATTTATGTAAGATTATCAGCTGTAAAACTCCAACAACATTTACTGCTTTTTGCACTGATTATAATGTCACATTATTGATTAATAAAAACGTATTTTCACACAATACCGTGTAATGTTGTGCATGATTAAATAATACATTTTTGCTATTGTTAGCACTGTCAGTTTAGTGCATTTCATTGAGCAACTCGTTTTTAACTTCACTCGTTTCAATCTACATTTCTTTTTAGTATCACAAACGTGCGATGAACAACAAAATACAATTTTACAGAAATGTCGCCACATGCATGTTTTTTGTCAGTGAGCCAAAAGCTTAAAAAGTGCAAGTACTTTACTTTTCCAGGACCAAAATAATCCCTATTCTCTGTCACGTCTCATCCTATTACCTGTGCATTAACCTTTTACACAATTACAGCTATGAAGTCTGTAAAAACCGTGATTCAGACACAACATAAGCGACTCTCACAGACAGCCAGATGATAACAGTTTGGGCTCAGGCCGTATCTCATGTAAGCCGTGCCAGCTGTGGTTGATGATTCACACGCGGGTCAGAAACACTGTTTCTATGTGACACAGCTCGTCTTACTCTGTATATTCAGATGATAACGACACACACTGTGCCAGTTGCATCACAATATTAACAGCCGTGTGTTAGAGAGCCGGATCCCAACGGACCGATCAGTGGGAAGTAATTGGATCCGTACAGAGAAATATTCCAGTCAGACAAGTCAAGGTTTGAACTCGGTGATCCTTCCCTGCTATTCCATGTGTCATGCAAACACCCCAAAAAAAGGGTTTCCCTAGAGGGGTTATTGAACACGTTTTTTGGTAACACGCCGAACAGGAACAGTTGTCCTAGAACCTAGGTGCACACTAATGATTGATTATTTGTGTCCTAATGATGTTACGTTGACAGTTTGTGTGTGTGTGTGTGTGTGTGTGTGTGTGTGTGTGTGTGTGTGTGTGTGTGACTGTGTGTGTGTGTGTGTGTGTGTGTGTGTGTGTGTGTGTGTGTGTGTGACTGTGTGTGTGTGTGTGTGTGTGTGTGTGTGTCTCTGTGTGTGTGTGTGTGTGTGTGTGTGTGTGTGTGTGTGTGTGTGTGTGTGTGTGTGTGTGTGTGTGTGTGTGTGTGTGTGTGTGTGTGTGTGTGTGTGTGTGTGTGTGTGTGTGTGTGTGTGTGTGTGTGTCTGTGTGTGTGTGTGTGTGTGTGTGTGTGTGTGTGTGTGTGTGTGTGTGTGTGTGTGTGTGTGTGTGTGTGTGTGTGTGTGTGTGTGTGTGTGTGTGCGTGTGTGTGTGTGTGTGTGTGTGTCACTTCAGCAGTTTGCTCTTTATATAACACAACATTATTCCTCTTCTTGCATTTTTTACCTTCAGGCAATGGTTGAAAATAGTAGCCTACAGCAGCTTGTAAATGTTTGTATGCAAGTGTGACTGCACAAGTCATGGGAGATATTATGCTGGGAAACTCCAGCTAACAAAAACATGTTCTAATATGTAAAAAAAAAAAATGATCACGTTACTAATAAGTTATGAAATGTTATATCTGAATGTATTTGAATCTTAAATCTGAATTTTTTTAAATGTCTACAAAGTTTTTTTTTCTGCCTTTTTGTTTTTCCTTGTTATTGTGAACACTCAATATTCATTTGGAATATTTTGCAAAAAATTATGGAAAATGTTTCTTGTGAATGTTCTCTAAACCATCTTAGAAATATTACATAAAACATTCCATATGATGCGTAAATGTATACATTTCTCTTTTCATCACTTTATTAATCAGTACATTTTGTCAACTGTCAGAAAAAAGAAATCTGAATGTTTTTATGAATAAAATCTGGTCAATTATATATGAACAAATCCTTCTGTAAAAACCTTCAGAATGGGAATAAAAGTGGTGTATATAAGTGCGAATGAAACAATGGTACAGTATGTAGATGTTCTGCAGTTTAAGATGCAAACAGACAAAGAAACACTTAAAGGGAATGAACCAGATGCTGTTCATTTACTTTACTCTCAGTTAAACGGTCAAGAGCGATGTCCGGTTTGTGAATGAATCACTTGAAATGGTTCTTTTCACTGAACTGAGGAAACCGTTCGACTCGGACCGAAGACCGATGAACCGCTGATATGCGCACGTGTGAACCGAGAGCTTGAATGAAGGGGCCGAATAAAAGTTATGTTTTCTCACGGTTTATGAAGTTAACGAAGACTAGTTTATTCACTTTAGACATGTAGAACATCGCTGTTTCACCTCATTATTTGCTTTAACCCTTTTCAAGCAAATAGGGGCATTCTGGCATGGGGACATAAATGACAAACCCCAAATAAACCGAGTCTTTCTGACTATATACATAATCAACATGTGTTTACAAAGCTGAAAGTCTACTGTTCAAGACTCTGCATTGCTCAGACTGATGTTGCGATTATGAAGATATATAAGCTTGAGCATAAAAACAATAATAAAATATTAAGAACATCGTTTTTTAAATGTATAAAAAGGATGTGAATGTGGTACATGGTTTTAGAAACACAATGAAGCTGAATCTACAAGTGTGCTCATGCTTCGTTTCAAATTTAAGGGTGTTATTTTTCAAACTGAATTTTATGAAACATTTTCTACGGTCATGTCTTGTGTGATTTTGGAAAAGGGTAATAAAACAATGTGTTTCCCCCTGACCTCTTCATGCTATTGTCTCATGTCCGGCAAACTGCCCCATTCATGTTTCTGTTGTTCTCACTCCACAAACCTGTCACAGCTCTATGAGACATAATCCTCATTATTCTCTTATTATTATTAATATTTAGTTTTTATTCAGCCACTATTATAGCCTTTATTCTGGCATTACATGTCTTACCAATCCACATTGCTTTGATCCCAATATACATTTAGCCACCAATTATCAACAAAGATATCCAAACATTTTCTTGCAACCTTAATAATTGTAATAAATACATCATGAAGTAGGATTGCACCTGTTGTTCTGCAGGTGCATTAGAGCTAACATTAGCACCAAACATGGGACAGTTTATGAGATTCATTTAAAACTCACGTCGAGTGTTTGTAATAACCCCCGTTTGCGATCTCATGTGGATTTTGGTAATTTAATGTAGTTAAAAATATGCTATTTATAGAGTTTTACAAGCATCTAATAGGCATATCTGCACCAGCGTTTCACATGTACACATTATTTACTGTCATGAAAAAACACACATTAGGAAATGCCCAAAACAAATCATCTTAAAACTGACCAAAGTGTCTCACTGACCAGACCTCTTTGAATGCACTTTCTACTAATGTTACCGGAAGAATGATTGTTCGTAAGAACCTTTCCAGAACATTCTGAGACCATTTCTTATTGAAATCAGTCCACCCACAGATGTAGCCACAGTAACATCTGTTCACATGCATCACATGCAGATAGAAACAGGCACCGAAGCCCTCTCAGACATGCACATGTTTACAGTACGATGGGTTACAGAGGCTTGAATGATTTGTTTCTGTGCGTGGGACTGTGCAGATCATGCTGTGGGCAGTATGGAGTCGTACAGAAGTATTTTTATACTGAATCAAACGTCAGGACTTTGTCTTTCTGTTCTAGACTGTCCAGAATTATCAAGGACAGACTCACAAACAAAACTATTAGCACTTTCTGGAAAAAGAGCAGATATATCTGTGATCAATCCCGTTCCTCTCTTCAGCAGCCGCGTGTCTTGTGCATGATCCTCAGAAGTAAACTTCGGTTTGCTGCTTTCAGCTGCATTTGATCTACATTTCACTTTTGATTATACCCTGTATAATTTATTATGTGACAAATAAAGAAACCTTGAACCTTGAACACATGAGAAACACTTATGTTGAGTCGGGCGTTTGTCACGCCATGCATTCAAACCGGAAACATATGGAAGTATTATAAACATAAGAAAAGAAGAATTAAAACTGCATGTGGAGCAAACCATGAAAGTTCAGACGTGGTGCTCACTGATCTCTATATCAGTTTACAGCATTATTATCAGTGTTGAAAACTGCTTTGATCACAGCAATACATTACATTTGAATATATTCTTATAGGAAACAGTTATTTCAAATTCTTATAATATTTCAAAATCTTTACCATATTTTTGACCCAATAAAAGCAGCCTTGTAGAGCAGAACAGACTTCTTTCAAAAACATAAAAATGACTGTTACTGTATAATTCTACATATTATTATATTATATTATGATTACCTTTAAAAGCTGAACATTATATCAACACATTTCCATCTATAGGTCACCCAAAATTGAACAAAAATATTTACTACTTAAAGTCAGTTTGAGGAATATCAATGCACAAACCACTGTAACTAGCACATACAATGATATTTAAATGATTTACAACATAAGATATGTTTACACAACGTGACCAAGCATCACTGATACTGACCGCCGACTCTTGATTCGAGGCCAATCTTTAAAGCACGCTGACTAATACAGAAGTGGACCTATTCATAGCATTCTCCAGGTTTAATAACCAACGGTTCACAATTCCTCCCCTGCACTGGCAGGACAAAGCAAGCGAACCGAACGGCTTTTGTCAGTGTTTTTTCTCGTGGTCTCACTGCCTGATGAGACTCACTTCTGGACCCGCAGCTCCTGAACTGGGCTCTTATTGGACTCATGCAGCTCTAGAAACCCCACAGACCAGCGAACGCGGCCTGAAATAGAGCTGTTCATGTGTAGCAGCACCTGCACTGATTGCCTCAGCTCCGATCACATGCTCTCCTTTCCTGTGACACCGTGCTACTCTGCTTTTATGTGTAAGTGCATTATTACTTTCAGTTTTCATTGCAACTAATGGTTGATGGTTATTTATTTGATAGAAATGTGTGAAAAAGCTCCATAAACCTATTTCTTTCCCCCGCTCCTCCTAGAAGAAATGACTTGGTATATCATTATTTTTGAGTGTAGAGTTATATTCATTCATTGATGTTTTGTCACTCTTTGAGGATCCTTATACTAGAGAGATACAATTTTGGAGTCATTATGTGTTTTTTCCCCTTTCACTTTGATTCAGATAATATGGTGACCCATACAGAAAAAATACAATAAATCAAATCTATATCATTGTTTTTATTTTTTCAAAATATACAAAAAAATGGCCAAAAAATATATTTGCTGATGTTTCAAAATATATTTTCTACCAACATATTTTTTTTTTTATTTTTGAAAATATATTTAGATTTTATAAAAAATATTTTAAAAGCATTTAAAAATATATTTTGTCCCTCTATATATTTCATTTCAAGATAATGCAATCACATATATGTCAGATTTGAAGAAAAATATGATTTGTTCTATAACGTGTGGATATATAACACATTTGAATAAACTTCAGCAAGGAATAATTTAAAATGCTCCAAAAATATTGCAATGAAATAATTATTAAATCATCATAAATATGCATTTGAACTCTAGTAGGCCATCCACATTCGTATTCACCTAAATGTAGGGTACTGTAAGACATTTAGAATAGAATACGTTTTGGTATACGAAGGTTAAAACTAAATATATTTTCTATTTCAAAAATATATTTTTTCTATAAAATTGATGCTCACTTTTCATGCTCAGTCTAATATGAATCTCATTTCTACTCATTGAATAAAGTGTTTCTCTCTGAATTACATTCTCAGAAGAAAGTACAGAAGCTGTCACTGGAGCCTTTCAAAAGGTGCTAATATTTACAATTCAGGCACTAATAAGTATTAATAATATTAATATGCATCGTTTAGGTGTAAATAAGGCACAAAGGTGTATCTTGAAAAGGTAATGTATACCACCACAGTGACATCATTTGTGCCTTTTTTCTGACAGTGCATATATATTAATTTATGTATATGAGATATGTGATGTATAATAACGATGGTAATAATATTGAATTCTTGTGCAGTTAGAGTAATTCGTTTTTAAATAAAATCATCCTGACACACAAACACTTCTTCTTTCCTAACGTAGCTTGACAAGCACAGTGTTTGACGGGAGGTTTGAGCTTTATACGGATGGAGAAGAGGACAGAGGACCGTGACGCACACCGGACTCAAACCCACGTCTCTGTGAGCCCGGCTAACCTGCTGGAGCATCAGAAGTGACTCATAACGGCTCTGTCCTGACTTCTGCTCACATAACCCACTTCATAACATAAAGCCAACACAGACTAGAACCGCAAGCTACAGCTGAAATACAGCCGTGTTAAACACAGAGTTTACAGAGATTTCTCACCACAGCACGCACAGCTAGAGATGCTGTGTATATACATCAATACATCATACATAGAAGTGAATGAACTATTATCTGAAGAATATTCAGAATCTATTTGAAGGATTCACGAGGCAGTAAAAGAATAATTTAAGAGATTGAATGTGTTTTGTGCTGTTGTACGTAGTTCAATCACAGTCAAATACAGTAAGAACCAGGCAAACATAAAGCATCGTTGTACTGTATAAAATAATGAATAAAAACATCAAAGTGAACATATGGAAAATAAACACACAAACAAACAATACAGGCAGTTACATACATTTAGGAAAAAACGCTCAATTTGTATTTAGTTCCCGTGTTTGTTTTAAGATCAGTATTATATTTATAGTTATTCTGGTTTTGTCGATATAAAAGCCAGATTAATAAAAAAAAATGCTTTTCAGAAAACACATAGGTCTTGTAAATCAAGTAAAATGTCATAATGCTGCATAACAAATAAGTGACGGACACATAGCTAATGAAATGAGACACAAAATTAGTTTATAACAAAAGTATTAAATGATTAAAATGTATACAATAGAAAAACAACAACAATAAATAAAACGAAACAAAAAATGGACATGGATATAAATAAACAGATTTAGATTTAGGGATTCAGTATAAGACAAAAGCCAATTTATTACATTTTTTTGATGAAAATACGTTGAGATAAATACATAATCTGAGCCCAGAGTGTACAAGACCTTATGCTAATAAATACAGGAAAGAAAGAAGACCAATCAGAATTCAGTATGTAATTAAAACAAGTCTAATACTAATTAAATAGTCAGCATAAGGAATATTAATACAGTGCTGCCAATTGAGAGTGAACTAATAATCTGTCATAAAAAAACAAAATCAAATAAAATCAAAACAATACAAATCCCCACATAAGGAGAGTGCTTCGAAGTCCAGCGTGTTAATGACCAGCAGAAACTCCATTTCCCAGAGTTCCAGGCGATTTAAGTAGGTCAGAGGTAAACTGTCATGTCCGCAGTGCTGGTAACATAAGCCAGTTCCTCGGCATTCACGGCTATAAATACTAGTGTGTATGGTTTACAGTGACATGCTGCTGAAAGAGAGCAGGCTGTCTGTTTGAAACACGGTGATTTCATGAGCGCAGAGTCGCTGTTCGACGCTGGATTGCTGTGGAGGCTTGAATAACGTGGATTACAGTCAGGTCAGGAAGACCTCTCTTCTGCTGGCACTGCTCGTTTAATCCCGAAGTATTGTTCAATGCACTTGTTTGCTCAAGTCATATTGTGAAATATTTACAAACGTGCCTTTGATTGTTTCATGCACGTGAGCGCTGATGATGCAGGTGCTGTTATTGTAATCTGATCATCTACAACAGGTTCGGTGCTGGAGAGTTTAGCTCCAACCCTAATCAAACACACCTGAAGCAGCTAATCAAGCTCTTCACCAGGTAGACTTGAAACTTCCAGGCAGGTGTGTTGAGGCAAGTTGGAGCTAAACTCTGCAGGACCGAGTTTAATGACCCCTGATCTACAATATGAGGAGCTGTTGAGGAAATTAATTCATGTATACTTTAGGTTTGCACAAATTATATTTGAAATGCATTCAGATGAAATATGAACACAATGAATGCTCGAGGATCTGGGGTGTGCTTACAGTGACTGATGAGTAGCCTACAAGAATCCGGCTCATTTTTATGCCTGGACATAAACAGAATTATTATAAATAATATTATGTCCAAGCACTAATAATAATAAAACATTAAAATGCATTTCAAGCATGCAGTTAATTGAATATTCTTCTTCTTTAATGAATATATATATATATGAATTCAAGTTTGTTTTTGTGGGGCATAAAATGTGATATGATCATCTTTAGATGATAATGACAAATAAATAAAATATAAAAATGAAAGGCTGGAATTCTTAATGCAAATTTAAATGTATTAATTTATTCAAAATAGTTTCTACATGCATATTATTATAATTATTGTCATATTTAAATATAAATATGTGAATATTTAAAAAGTAATGCTTTTGTTAATCATAAAACAAAAACCTGCTCATAAAGACAGAAGTAAACAAACTCTTCAGAGAGAAAGAATGAATGAAAGTTATTAGTATGATTGAGTAAATAGTTGGAATAAAAGAGCAGCATTTGAACTTTTCACTATTTATGATTAAAATAAAATAAAAAAAGAAAAGTTTTTAAGAGGAAAAATCTTCATATGCATATTTTAGTTTGTAATACTGATGACTTCTTTTATAATGGATAACGTGGATTTTTATAAAATGTAGATGCTCTTGATATTTAATTACTATAATGAGTTTATTCATTTGTTCCTAACAATAAAACACACGTTTGATGATGATTTGTAAAATGTACATGAGACCATGGGCAGAGCATAACATTTAATTCAATGTTTTTAAGTATAAATAGAATTATGTTTGTTTGGATATGCAAAGATATTTACATATCTGAATAAATCCTAACCCTATTTAAACGCACTTGAACAGGGCTCTAGACGTAATGTTTTTTGAGAATGTGCGAGTAATATTTGACGTGGTTGTATTTGTGCGAGTGCATGGTGTGCGCTGCTCCATACAGCTGCAGAGACTCGGCTGTGTCTGAAATCACCACATATACCCTCAAATAGGGAACTATTTAAGGGAGCAGACATTTTTTGTGTTGTCCGAAACCATAGTGGACTTTCTCGAGTGCACTCATTCAATCCCACAATGCACAGCAATAACGAGTGTACAACCGATGTACACGCAATAGCTAGAGAATCCCCATAATGCACTGTGTGAGTCACGCGTCGAATTAATTGCTGCGTCTGGCGCCCGCAGCAGAATCATCCATCCGTTCATTTTACAACGTGCACTCATGCCACAGCGTAATACAACACAGGTACAAATTCATTGTAACTTGATTATTATATGTATATGAATAGTGAATGAGGGTATAGGGAGCGATTTCGGATACAGCCCTTACCTGCGTTCCATTCGGAAGGGTTCATCCCTGTGCCCTAATCCCTTCAAAGGGTTTACCCTCCGGAGTTAGAGCTTCAAAGGGTTGAAGGGTGTAGAGGACCAAACAACTGTCTCTTGAAGTACCCTTCTGCGGCATCATCCCATGCTTACACGGAGGCGCCGTCATCATGCAAATGGTGCGTTCCAAACGGGATATATCACCCTCCGATAGGAGTGAAAACAATCATGGCCGCCATATTGAAGGGTCGTTCCAAACCGAAGTGCTCAAAACTAGCCACTTCAAAGGGCCCGAAGTGTGCATCAGTTGTACCTTTCAAAATCCTTCATTCCAAAGGGCCCTTTGAAGAGACATTTTGAGTACTTCGGTTTGGAACGACCCTTCAATATGGCGGCCATGATTGTTTTCACTCCGAAGTGAGATATCGATGTATCCCGTTTGGGTGATATATCCCGTTTGGAACGCACCACTGGTTTATACTCGCCACATCAGCATTCAGCATGTGCGAGCAGGGCGCGGCAAAAATGAGGTGAATATTGAGTAAACGATGGTGGATTTGGTTTTCAAGCTAAAGTAAAAGACCGCTGCTTAAACCAGAGAAGGTGAACATGTTGATATTCTTGTGGAAAACATGCAAGCACTTTTAGTTTTACTTTTAGTCTTGTTTTCATTTTGAAAAGCTTATCTTTGCTGTTTACCTCATGAGGTTTTCTTTTAATTTTTGTGCTTATTTATTTGATTCCTCTGTGTTTGCTATATTTCCGTAATTAGTCACTATATAATACTGCACGTGGTGTATGCCATGCCTCATCTTATTATTTTTGTTAATAAATGTTATGTACATTGTAGCCTACTGTTTTATTGTTGAGCTTTTTAATTAAAAATGACTGTAAATTCATCTTTTGTTTTAGTCTTAAGGTGTCTAGATGTGAGCCAAACACACAATTATCTTTTCCTGTAAAACATGACAACAAGTTAGTGAATTCGAAAGCATTCGGCTTATATCATATTAAAAGGTTCACAGAATTTAAATCACAAATAATACTGATGAAAAAGAACCATGAATGTTAACGTTAACCAAGAATATTAACCACTTTCGTACCAACTATAAACCATAACAAAGATGCATTGCATTGCATGCATTGATGAATCCCATGTTGTAGCAAAAATCAATAATTAAATAAAAAATTGCGACCAACTGAGAAAGTTAGTCGCAAAAGAGCGCCAGGAAGAATGAGTCACGAGGCCTGCTGAAACAGATCTTCAGGATCACTAGAAACTTCTAGACAGGTGACCGTTGGAGCAGGTTCAGGATCACAAGAAATAGAAACTTCTGGTTATGGAAATACTTAATGTGTTGCATTGCTCTAAACATGGCCGTTCTTGTGCATGTAAATGCAGTCAGGGGGCTTTTCGTGATGTTGACCTATCTAATATGTGTTAGTGAGACTAAAGTGTCGATTGCTGAGGGCAAAACCCGTCCCTCTTTACACAATCAAAGAGCTTCAAATAGTGTTTTAAAGGCTGCTTTGTTTCTTTCTAATGCCCTGTTGTACTCAGTGGCGTCAATTAATCACAGTTCGTTGCATAATACAAGAATCCCAGAGGATAAAATGATATGGTTGCGACAAAACAAAAGTCTTCTGTGTAAACACATGTGTGTCTGATTAATTGGATTAAACTGCATTTATTTGAACAGTCATGTGACCACATCAAAACAGTGACCTTGTAGCTGTTTTATTGAACTGGACATGATCAAATGTTCAGATGTTTTGCTCAGTCAGCATGTTATGATTGTATTATCAGTAATAGGTGTTCAGCTTTAAAGGTGCATTATGCAACGTTGGCCTCTCTGTCACGGAAAGATACAATTACAAGGCGTTTTTACCTCAAAAATCTGCATTTGATTTATAGTGATATATGTGTGTAATTTTTCTGATGTTATGTGTTTAATCATGTCACCGTCCATCCTAGTTTAATGTGCAAAGACAACTCTAAGCTAATCGCAGGTTAGGTGTAAACACTGACTGTGACTTTGTAGTGCTTTATTTGAGTGGTTATTCAACAAACTCGCTCAGCAGTTCAAAACAAAGCACAATCTATGGTTCTGCTCAAGCATTTCTAGTTTATCTGCTTCTAAATTTCTCAAACAATGTCTCTTGGGAATGGGAAAGGGATGGATGTACTGTAATGTGCTGGAGTGATGATGTAGACCAACCCATACGTAAGCATCCCTCCTCAAAAAGGCAATAGGAGTTTGGGTTAATGCTGAAAATGAGCTCTGTGACCAATAAAAAGTTTATGATTCTTACACATTTTGTTTTGTCAAGATAATCTACACATGAACAACTTTAAGGCTACACTGTAAACAATCAAAAGTTGAGAAAACTTAAAATTTAAAGGGTTACTCCACCCCAAAATGAATTTTTGTTCAATAATCACTGTACCACGTCGTCCCAAACCCATAAAAGCTTTGTTTGTCTTTAAACACAATTTAAGATATTTTGGGATGTTTGTGACTGTCCCATTAAATGCCAAGTAAATACCACTGTCAAGGCCCAGAAAAGTATGAAAGACATCATCAAAATAGTCCATCTGCCATCAGTGGTTCAATCTGAACTTTATGAAGCGACGAGAATACTTCTTGTATGCAAAGAAAATAAAAATAACGACTTTATTCAACAATTCGTCTCATCTGTGTCACCGTAGCGCTATTTTGGAGAATATCCGCTGGACGCAAATAGAGTATGCTGTTCTGTGTCAGCTGCGCCACACGGATACGTCTTCTGTGTATTTAGGCTTTGATTTGAACGAAAACAGCATTTTCAGACATTCAGAAATTCAGCTTTGAAATGTGAATTTGTGAAATACAGAATGCATGTATTTGTTTTTGTCTGTGTGACTCCGCCCACTGCCAATTTACCCAATAGTATTTCAACACACCGGGTTGCCAGTTGGTGGAAAACACAGCATACTGCAGCCATGGAAGCAAGCAAACAAAGTAGGTCAGAGATTGCAGGTTTTACAGACCTAAAAATCCTCGGCATCCGTCTTAAAAGCTCTGTGAGTAGAGGTGTATTAAAATATGGATAAAACAACTTAATGGTTGCTTTGTCGTGTCTAGTGTAGACAGACTTAGGGGGGCATTCACATGTCGCGCCTATAAACGCGTGGAGAACGCTAGGCACGTCGCTTTCTCTGTAGCTTGCGCTCCCGTGGCATCCTTGAAGACATGGAAGTTTCAGCAAAGAATAAAATGGATTTCCAGCACTAAAAATCAATTGCAATAGCTACTATATTTATTTTAAAATGACTATCCTACGTACAGCTATGATCAGCTGTTCCTTCATCTTGGCCAAGCTTTCAGTGTTGTTACTGAAAGGATGAAGCTGATTGGTTGGTTCTTGTCACATGACCTGCTGTGTGCTTGTGGCATTCTGAAAAGTTGAAATGTTTTTATCTCGATGCGGTGCGACGCGCCTGGAAAAAACGAGCACCTTGTGACCGCGTCACTGCGTCAACGCCTCTCGATTACTTTAAATGGAGTAATGTCAAGCATTGCCGAACTAAATTGCCAAACTTTTCAAGCGCCAACGCAGGCGTTAGCCTATCGGATCGCGTTATGAAAATACCCTAGCACAGACGCTAGCCAATCCCATTCATGCAACACCAGGAAAGTATGTGATTGGCTGTTGTCACTATGATGGTCGCTTTAGCACCGAGCTTCAGACATTCCCTCCGTCAAGCGTTGACAATGAAGCCCTGTGTGAATGGGGCGTGAGCGCGAATACCGCGCGTCTACATTTGAAATAATGCTAAAAAACGCAACATGTGAACAGCACCATAAACTGTTGTGGCACGGCGCGACACAACAACTGTCGCGTCCGGTGCAGACATGGTATAAGGCACATTGCCTTCCATTGTTAATTGCATTCCTTCCTTTGTCGCTTTCTTTAATGTGTCACTTGTCCATATTGCACTTTTAACATCCTAAACTGTAAAAACTTGAGTTCAAATAATACAAGTTTCGACCAATTTTTAAAAAAAATAATTAAGCTCACATTTCAGCCTGGTAAATGGTGTGTGTATAGATAGAAAATTGACCCTTCGCTAAGCCACGCCTGAAAATCGCCACAGACCAATCCTGGCTTAGCAACCGTAACTAGGCGCGGCAGGTCTGGCAAGCTTTCGAGCGAGGGAAACATGCCGAAGCGTTGTGCGTATGGATTGTGCAAATCTGCATCTGCCAAATCCCATAACTATTAACCATAAACATAATTTTCAACTTGTCTGCTTTCTGCATACATTCTGCATACATTTCTGGCAGTCGATTGGTCGCCGCATACGGTTTTCATTGGCTTTAGCGACAACTACCGATGATATTGGCACTGCCCTTATTTTGTTACCCCTTGGCTTGTGCCACTGCTGTGGCAGACGCGTGCAGGAGGACTTTGTTTGTGTTGTTGATGATGTATGGCTCAGCTCAGCATCTCCAAGGCGTAGATTAGACCCACGACGTGTGAGCAGTAGCCTGGCACGCTAAAAATATGAGCAGGAGAATGTTATCATTGCAAAGCGGTCAGGCTAATGTCTTGTGTTTATTCCACAAGACTTATGGATAAGCTGTTTGATTTATAATTATTAGATTATTTTCTAATTTCACTTACCCTGCTGTGCATGCACATAGCTGTTCCTCAATTTGTGTTTCCCATTTGAATGGTCAGCGTGTGAGGTGGCTGCTGCTTGCGCTGGGACCTAACGTTATAGGCTTTAGCTTCAATTTTGAAGAAATTATTCTCTAATCGGTTGCATATTATGTCGTGGATATATCCCTCGAATGCATACTGCAGTCCCTTTTGTTTTGCTCTCTCAGATATTTCACCTGTTTGGTAATTATTTCCTTGGGAATGTCTGACACCGGTGCATACATACTGTAATAGATGCCAGGCGCGAAAGCTTGACATGCGTAGCAACAGTAACTAAGGAGGGCGGGGCTTAGCGAAGGGTCAATTGGTCTGAACAAAAACAGCAATACATGGAATAACAGACATACAGTGGTTACCTCTGCACACAGTGTTATAAACACTATTATTATGCATCATACAGAGGTAAAATGATGAGAATCCCATTGAAAACAGTCAGTTCAGATATAATGTACATTCATACAATCCCCATTTCAATGTCATAATGACAAATTTCAACTCAATGTGACGTGTTTTCAGCATGCACATCCATGCATGTTCTGTGTTTTACCTAAAACATCATGCAAGTGAGAGTTTACACACTTCTGTTGGGTGTTACCGTCTCTTTCTGTCCTCAGATGGACGTGTCTGTGTTGGAAGAGCTGTGGCGGTTAATAGACCTGACTGAGCCCCGGTTCTGCGTGGCTGTTATTGCCATCATCTTCAATCCGTTCGTCTGGAATGTGGTGAGTCACTGTATCTGCATCTCTTCAGCTTTAAGGGACGGTCAGGTTGTGTTTAAGAAGCCTTCATGATCTGTGTGTTTCTTGTTAGCTCATGTAATGCTGTTACGTGAGCAGCTCTTTCTTGCATAACAATCATACACTTTACTCCAATTGCTGCTGTGCTCCTGCAGTCTCAATTTTAAAAACAATTACAAACCATTGAGAATGCTGATTGCTCTTGTTTGAAACAGAAAAGCGGATTACAAAGCTGTGATCATATAAATGAGTGTAGTTGCAGCACAGATGTGTTTGTACGGTGTAAAAGAGAGAGTGTTTATATTTTATCTTTCATTTCGGCAGTTCTGATAATAGATGTTCAGCTTTCACTTTGGCTGTAATTAAAGGATTTGCATATATCCCTGAGAAACTCAACTAATAGCTGGGCCGGTGGACACGACATAGCCTTATTATACTTAATAACACTGACTAGTCATTCAGACAACCTACCGACTAGTTAATTAAGAGCATTAATAGCTTTGCACATCCCTAAATGAACCACATGAAGTCATTTGATATGCAGATTTATTTCCTGTGTTCATGCATTTTCTTCTGAAACGTGAAGTTTGGTTACATCACAACACTGCAGCAGGATTTCCTGCTTGTTAATTGGTGGTTTTGTGAGTGGGCGGGGCTTTCTCGTTTTACAGAGCATTTGATTGGCTGCAAATCTAGTGCAGGATGAGTCATCAATGATTTTGGTAAGCTGTTATTATTGTTAACACTTTACAATAGAGTTGTGTTTTTTGTTAACATTACACTGTAATAAATGAAGTTGTAGATAAAACAGTGGTTATTGGAGTTATGTTTTACCTTTGCCTATTTTTGGACGAGTGTTTGGAGATATGACCTTTTGTGGATTACAATAAAATACCACCACAGTTTTTCTTTTGCAGAATTTATATTTAATTCAATGTGTTACTTGCCATTTCTTTGTAATTGTGAAATTTACTAGCAATTTCTTGAGAGAAAACCCATCTTTTTTCAGTTTCCTTACACTAACAAACATAAAATAGCAATGAACAAAATCTTAGATGTTAATTTCAATATTTACTAATACATTTTTACAGCAAATAGATGTATCTGTTAACATTAAGTAATACGCTGAACTACCATGAATGTGTTTTTATGAAGTATTTATTTATATTGCTCATTATTAGTTCATGTTATCTAATGCATTAACGTATTTTAACGAATGGGACATTATTGTAAAGCGCCACCATGTTATTTAATTGACCTGAGCTCATATGAACTTATAATAAACTGTATTTTTATTAAATAACCTTAACGATTAATAGACACTGTAACTTGTATTGCTCATTGTTAGTTAATGCATTAAATTAATCTTATTGTAAAGTGTTACCAGTAGTTTATTCAAGTCATTAAACTCTAATTGTGACTTAATGAGGTCTTTAAATTATTTCGTACTGTACATTGTTTGTAATGTTAACACACAGCAGTCCATCTTATTACATTAGAACATGATCTTGCACATTTCTATTCAAAACATTGCAATTATTCATACTTTAAGCACATTACGTTTTCCTATTTTGGGGTATATTTGTATTACGTGCCATTAACACATGATGTCTCAGAGATTTCCCTTCCTCTGCGTCGCTGTATCTGTGAAGTGAGTTTAATATCTGTGAATATGAGTCATCTTTCATGCTGAGCTGGGCTGTGATCGTGTATAATTCAGATCTGTGTATCATTGTTTGTCAGGAACATGGGACTCAGCTAAGCTTTAAGCTGCTGATGATCAGAATCAGTCTCTCAGTGTGGCGTCTTTGTGCCGTTCCCAGGTGGACGCGCTTACTTCTTGTTGTTTTGTTGTCCGGCTGCGTGAAGGTCTTGCTGCTGTCTTCAAAATCATATCCGGGAACTGGTTGAGATTGATATAGGACAAGTTGTCAGGTTAGCATGACCCAGTTATACAAGTGGAAGCTTTTCTATGGAATATTCAGGTTCAATGCAAGTTAATCTCAATCGATAGCACTTGTGAGATAACGGTGATTGTAATTTCTACTTGACCCTGGTGATGAGGCACTTATAATGGAGGTGAATGTGTCCAATACTGTTATACAGGTACATCTCAAATAATTAGAATATGGTGAAAAAGGTGGGGGTGCCAAAAAGTGTAAGCGCGGAAAAATGGAAGTCAGAAGAATACAGATCACACTTATTTTGCCTTAGCATGAAGTTGCTAGTTTCACAATACATGAATTACACTTACAAAAAACAGTACAATTCTGCAAATCTTGTTTTCTTACGCTTGAAACGCGATTTAAACTTACCCTGCGCATGCAAATCTTTTTGACATAGTTTTACCTTCATATAAAAACGTGATTTTGAGGTGGCCCCATAGCAAGTTCTGTGCACAGGGCCCAGAAATCCTAGAGACGGCCCTACACTGGACATCAAGGTGTGTGGGCCACAGACAAATCGACGGCTCTCTAACACTCTGACACACACACACACACACACCAACACACACATACACACACACACACACACACACACACAACACATATTGTTTTATATGGTTAACGGGGACTCTCCATAGGCGTGATGGTTTTTATACTGTACAAATCGTATTTTTTATCACCCTAAACCTACCCCTTACAGGAAACTTTGTGCATTTTTACTTTCTAAAAAAACGATTCTGTATGATTTATAAGCCTTTTGAATTATGGGGACACTGAAATTGTCCTCAAAAATCACCTTCTCCTTGTAATACCTGTCATACCCATGTCATTATACAAATTTTTGTCCTCTAAACCACATAAACATGCCCACACACACACACCAACACACACACATACACACACACACACACACACACACCAACACAGACACACACACACACACACACACACACCAACATGCACACACACACACACAATTACTCAGAATCTCCTGCAGACACACTTAAGTGCAGCGCTGAGTCAGGTTTCAATGGGAGCTGAGTTTATTAAAGCATTACCAACACACATCTCCGCTTGTTTTTTTGTTTTTCTTCTTTTTAGCACTTTCCCTGCTTTCAAGCTGCATTATAAGTGCACACCACTTACTGTCTGGAGTTTTTAAAGAAGTTTTGGACAGTTTTTTTTAGCTACGGCTTTCATGTGCTCTCAAGCAAACATTAGGCTTCCTTTTAAAGGAATTACTGCAGATCAAACCGATGCAGAGCTGTTTCAGAGGTAATGGGTGCCGCGATGCTTTATCCTGCCTGTGATGATAAAATAAAGCTCAAACATCGCCTGTCTCTGCATTTACAGTAATTGGCAGAGTGCTGTACCATAAATGTTATGCTCATGTACGTGCATTTTATACTTTGCAAACTTGAACATTTGGTGTTCTGTATCATTTGGTTCTTATCAGTGTTGCCAGGTGAAAATGTTGTCATATATGAGATCATCTTGGTTTATTATTATATAAATAAAACTGAAACTAAGAACCATTAAACAATGTTTCTTGAAAAAAAACAAAAAACGTTACCTGAAATAAAATACATTTCATAAATAGTACAATTTAATGAATTTAACTTTTAACTAAAACTGAAAGTGAAAAAGCTATATAATGCAAAACAAATAATACAAAACATAACAAAAAGACTGAAACTTTAAAGATTAAAATGAAATAGATTTAAAAAATAAATAAAAACTGATTCAAAATATTAATAAAACTATAATGGTATATCACTGATACTAAAATGATGCTGCTTGGTAGTGATGCTCCGAAAATTTTTATTTTTATTTTATCATATATTTTGCCTATTTTTTTACCATTGCATATATTAAATAGCCAAAATATGCTTTTTACTGTTTTGTCCTGCTTTTCAAAGAAAGAAATACATTTTAAAACAACACTTTTAAAATATTTACTTAACACTGAACATGTTTAACATTCTAGCAGACATTATACCAACAAAGCACAATTTAACTTATTAATAAGTTAGTAAAATAATATTTTTGGCTGTTTTTGCAACCCCCTTAATTATTTATTTTTTTTTTTTACTGTACACATAAATGCAGCCTTGCTGAGCAGAAGAGACTTCTTTTAAAAGATTAGAAAATATTACAGATGCCAATTTGAAGTGTCAGAATATATGCAATTCATGCATGTATTAGAAAACATAACGTTAATTACTCGTCAGTGTTTAGTACAATTTATTCGGTCTTATCACTTATTCTTCAACCAAACAGTTTCGGTTGCCGAGCATTCGGAGCATCTCTAGAAGCATCAGTGTATTTATGGTTTCTTATAAGAATGTGTTGAACATTAAAAACTATTTTAGTTTAATTGTATCGTTCCAATTTTTATAGTAAAAATGTAACTTGTTACGTAATGGATTTTTTTTATTTTTATTCATACACAGTTTTTTTGCAGTCTCTTATGCTGCATTAATTCTATTTCATCAAAATACAGTTAAAACAGTAATAATGTATTTAAAATAACTGTTTTCTATTAGTATTTTGTATTTTTTTAAATATATTCACATAAAAAATATTTATTTTAAATTGCAATAATATTGCATAATATTATAAAATACACAAATTATATGCAAATTCGACCTCAGATTAAAATAAAAAAGTAATCATAAAATCATGACATAATTTGTATAAATTTTCTATTTTATAAAATGTTCTATCTTATTATAAAAGTCTATAATTGTAGTTTTAGCTCTAAAAAGAAGCAGGCTTTTCGTTGTGTAACACAGGTGTGACGGCGCAGGACCTGAGCATTAGTGTTAGTGATGCTTGTAAGGCGTTTCGCACGGACACTGAAAACACTCTTAAGTGAGACGCAGTACAGCGCGACAGGGATTTTACTCCGTGGACAAACATGGATGTGCAGGTTCATTTTCCACGCGGAGGGAACAGGCTGTTTGGCGGTGTTGTGAAGGGGATCGAGATGTCCTCTCCTTCAGCGTGACCTTTCCATCTCACACAGATCTTACCTGAGCTTAGCATTCACTCCTGCATGATGTTCACTCACCGCACAGAAAGCACACCGCAAGGCCTGCGCAGGTCATTGCATAACCACCTGATACAGTCATTTCACTTCATTGTGCATTTTTAATGGGAATTGTACTTTGCCATCTAAATAGACCCCATGAAATCGAGTGTTTTGTGGATTTTAGTCCATTAGCTTTAAGGCATCTGTACTGTGACGTTAACACATTAAACTATTGTGAAATATCTATACAAACAGAATATCTGTGGTCTTTATGCGAAATAAAACTGACCTCATTAAAATGACCTTCAAATAAAATGTGAAATCGAAGAATATATTATTATATGTTATAATATTATATTAAAATGTATATTATATTATTCTCTGCTTAGAAAGTAAACAGACAGAAATAGTGTTGTTAATGGACTTAAAATAGTCAAAGAACAAATATTTAATATTTTAAAGATTCTTGTGATTTGTTTACAAAGGCTTTTTTTTTTTTTTTTCTCAATTTCTTTATAAAGAAAATGTATCATATGATGAATTTTCAAAAAAAATATAATTTTTAAATAAATAATAAACATTATAGAAAATATAACAGCAGTGGTGATGGGAAGTCAACCAAAAATATAAAAAAAGAAAAAATGTAATATAAATATTTTTAAAACATATATTTAATTCTACCCCTGGGCAATATTTGTTCACAAAGTCTTTTATTGTACATTTTATTGTATGAATCAAACATGTCTTTATAAAGAAAATCGCCATTTGATGGAAAAAATATTTCAAAAGTATATATATATATATATATATTAGTTTTTTGCAAAACCTTTATTGTATATGTGAATGTATATTATTGTATGCAAAACCATTTCAAAATTAAATATCTAATGGAAAAAAAATTAAGATTTTAAAAATTAATATTAAATCATGAATGTTAAATCTAAAACTTAAATTTTTTTTTTTATTATCATTAATTTGATTTTTTTTTTTTTATTAGACATTTGTTTGCAAAACTTGTACTTTATTGAATGATTCCATATTTTTTATAAAGACAATTGAACGTTTCAGATTTTTTTTAAACATATATATTAAAGAATTAAGGTAAAAAAAATATACAACAGCATTGTTCAGGTCAGTAATATTTAATTAAATTACCCCTGTGCAATACTTGTTTCTAAACCTCTTATTGCACATTTTATTGTATGATTTTGATTATGGCTGTGCAAATAATCGAATGTGATGATCATGCACATCTCATCAGTAAAGCCCAAAAACACCAATGTCTTGTTTATAATCGCCGATATTGAACGTGATATTGATCTACGGCTCTGTGTAGTAAATGCCGCTCCATCTGAAAACAGCTGATGGAGATTTACTACTAATCACAGAACCGGCTTTACTGACGAGATACGCATGATCATCGCATTCGATTATTAGCACAGCCCTAATTTCAATGTGGATTAATGACTTGTGTATTGTTGAAAAGTATTAAACTTACGCAAGTGACGTGAACCAAGCATCATTCACAGTAATCAGTGTGATCTAAAAAAAAAAACTCACACGAACTAAAAAAAACATCTGACGTCAAAATGGTTTTCACACCAAACGCTGTAGTGTGAAAATGCCCTAAAAATACGCCTCAGTCTGCTCCAGTGCTGTGCTTCCTCATGCACGTCTAATATTGAGTATGGCATATTTTCTTGAGCTTTCGCACTTCATTGTCACAGAGGTGGATGTTGTTTCCAGTGTGTGTGTTATGTGGGCCACAGCACCGCGGGTTTCTTGTTATTACAGCACATCTGTGTTCTTTAGGTCCTCTGACACACTGTCATAAGACTCCATCTCGTCCGGGCACTTAGGTCTTTAGGACAGGAGATGAACGAGTCAGCGCTCATCTCTTACTGTATGTCACCGCTCACAGGCTGGGCAGATGATTCATAGGCCGTCCTTTCTCCCTGTCAAGCAGCACTTGATTGAATATCAGTTATGTTGATAACTTTCTTCATTATAAGCATCTTATGTTGTTATGAAAATAATAATGTACTGGAATGCTTGCCTAAGATCAAGTACTATTACAACAGCCTTCTGTCTGTGCCGTCTTGAACTACTTGCTTGTTTGCATCACTTGCGCTTTAATTCTCGGCGAATGATTCGTTCGTTAAACTGAACAGCCAATCAGAGTTCTCCCGATGCGGACTCAACATGCTGAAACGGGTCACTGTTGCTGATGTGAGCCCGAAGAGAGCCTTGATGATTCTGGTCCAGTTCTGGTTGATGATTCTGGTTCAGTTCTGGTTGATGATTCTGGTTCAGTTCTGGTTGATGATTCTGGCCCAGTTCTGGTTAATGATTCTGGTTCAGTTCTGGTTGATGATTCTGGTTCAGTTCTGCTTAATGATTCTGGTTCAGTTCTGGTTGATGATTCTGGTTCAGTTCTGGTTGATGATTCTGGTCCAGTTCTGGTTGATGATTCTGGTTCAGTTCTGGTTGATGATTCTGGTTCAGTTCTGCTTAATGATTCTGGTTCAGTTCTGGTTGATGATTCTGGTTCAGTTCTGGTTGATGATTCTGGTTCAGTTCTGGTTGATGATTCTGGTTCAGTTCTGCTTAATGATTCTGGTTCAGTTCTGGTTGATGATTCTGGTTCAGTTCTGGTTAATGATTCTGGTTCAGTTCTGCTTAATGATTCTGGTTCAGTTCTGGTTGATGATTCTGGTCCAGTTCTGCTTAATGATTCTGGTTCAGTTCTGCTTAATGATTCTGGTTCAGTTCTGGTTGATGATTCTGGTCCAGTTCTGCTTAATGATTCTGGTCCAGTTCTGCTTAATGATTCTGGTTTAGTTCTGCTTGATGATTCTGGTTCAGTTCTGCTTAATGATTCTGGTTCAGTTCTGCTTGATGATTCTGGTTCAGTTCTGCTTGATGATTCTGGTTCAGTTCTGCTTAATGATTCTGGTTCAGTTCTGCTTAATGATTCTGGTTCAGTTCTGCTTGATGATTCTGGTTCAGTTCTGCTTAATGATTCTGGTTCAGTTCTGCTTGATGATTCTGGTTCAGTTCTGCTTAATGATTCTGGTTCAGTTCTGCTTGATGATTCTGGTTCAGTTCTGCTTAATGATTCTGGTTCAGTTCTGCTTAATGATTCTGGTTCTGTTCTGCTTAATGATTCTGGTCCAGTTCTGCTTAATGATTCTGGTTCAGTTCTGGTTGATGATTCTGGTTCAGTTCTGCTTAATGATTCTGGTTCAGTTCTGCTTGATGATTCTGGTTCAGTTCTGGTTGATGATTCTGGTCCAGTTCTGCTTGATGATTCTGGTTCAGTTCTGATTGATGATTCTGGTTCAGTTCTGCTTAATGATTCTGGTTCAGTTCTGGTTGATGATTCTGGTTCAGTTCTGGTTAATGATTCTGGTTCAGTTCTGGTTAATGATTCTGGTTCAGTTCTGGTTGATGATTCTGGTTCAGTTCTGCTTAATGATTCTGGTTCAGTTCTGGTTGATGATTCTGGTTCAGTTCTGGTTGATGATTCTGGTCCAGTTCTGGTTAATGATTCTGGTTCAGTTCTGGTTGATGATTCTGGTTCAGTTCTGGTTAATGATTCTGGTTCAGTTCTGCTTAATGATTCTGGTTCAGTTCTGGTTGATGATTCTGGTCCAGTTCTGCTTAATGATTCTGGTCCAGTTCTGCTTAATGATTCTGGTTCAGTTCTGCTTGATGATTCTGGTTCAGTTCTGCTTAATGATTCTGGTTCAGTTCTGCTTAATGATTCTGGTTCAGTTCTGCTTAATGATTCTGGTTCAGTTCTGCTTAATGATTCTGGTTCAGTTCTGCTTAATGATTCTGGTTCAGTTCTGCTTAATGATTCTGGTTCAGTTCTGCTTAATGAGTCTGGTTCTGTTCTGCTTAATGATTCTGGTTCAGTTCTGCTTAATGATTCTGGTTCAGTTCTGCTTAATGATTCTGGTTCAGTTCTGCTTAATGAGTCTGGTTCAGTTCTGCTCGATGATTCTGGTTCAGTTCTGCTCGATGATTCTGGTTCAGTTCTGCTTAATGATTCTGGTCAGTTCTTTAATGCTCTGGTTAATGATTCTGGTTCATTCTTAATGATTCTGGTTATTCGGGTTAGTGCTCAATGATTCTGGTTCAGTTCTGCTTAATGATTCTGGTTCAGTTCTGGTTAATGATTCTGGTTCAGTTCTGCTTAATGATTCTGGTTCAGTTCGGGTTCAGTTCTGCTTAATGATTCTGGTTCAGTTCTGCTTAATCATACTATTATTTTATTACATTTTTTGCAGTTAAACTGCATTACATTAATTTAAAGATTTTGGTTGTTTTTAATTTAACATAATTTAATGTATTATTATTTTACAGTTCGGCTGTTGAACATTAATTTAACTATTTTGTTTCCAGTACTTCTTAATGATTTTATTTATTTTGTTTTATTATATTTTTACTGTTCACCTGTAGAACATTTATTCAATTATTTTGGTTCCAGTTCATTATTTTTATTATGTAATATTTTATTTTATTTTATTATTGCAGTTCAAATTCGGGACATTCATAAAAAAAAAATTGCTTTTAATTTAATTAATTATTGTTATTTATTTAATTTACTTACTAATTTTACTTAACTTACTTACTAATTAACTGACCACAGTTCAGCTGTAGGACATTAAAGGATTAGTTCACTTCCAGAATAAATATTCCTGGTAATTTGCTCAAAGATGTTGTCTTTTTTCCGTTGCGAAGTAATTAATGTTTTTGAGAAAAATTTCAGGAATTTTTCCATATAGTGGCCAATGGTTTGAAGGTCCAATTACTGTAACTGTGAAACATTAATATGTACCTACACCCCTTTTTAAGGGACCATAAGTAATTGGACAGTTGACTCAAAAGCTGTTTCATGGACCTTTTTTTTACACCAATTATGCTGATAAAAGGTCTGGAGTTTATTAAGTGTGGCATTTGCATTCGGAAGCGGTTGTTGTGTGAACCCACATCGTGCGGTCAAAGGAGCTCTCCATACAAGCAAAACAGACAATTGTTAGGCTTCAAAAACAAAAGAAATCATCAGAGAGATAGCAGGAACATTAGGAGTGGCCAAATCAACAGTTTGGTACATTCTGAGAGAAAAAAACACTGATGAGCTCAGTAATATAATAAGACCTGGACGTCCACGGAGGACAACTGTGGTGATGATCGGAGAAAAACCCTTTCACAACATCCAACCGAGAGAAGAATACTCTTCAGGAGGCAGACGTGTCACTGTCAAAGTCTACAATCAAGAGAAGACTCCACCAGAGCAAACACAGAGGGTTAATACACCACACTGCAAATAAGGCCAGATTCAACCTTGCCAAAAAACATCTAAAAACAAAATCAGAAGCCAGAGCACTTCTTGAAAAGCACTCTTTGGACGGCTGAAATTAAGATCAACCTGTACCAGAATGTCTGGAGAAGGCTTGGAGCAGCTCATGATTGAAGCACACGGCGTCATCTGTGAAACATGGAGCGGGGTGATGCAGTGTGATGCACGAGCTGCATGGCTCTGGGTTCTGGTGTTTAGTGATGATGACACAGAAGACAGAAGCAGCCGGGTGAATACTGAAGTGTATATGGAAACACCTTCCAGTCAACTTTGCATTTAATATGCTTTGATACAGCACTCCTTGAACAGCCCCCCCTTTCAGTAATGACCCTCTGTGACTTACTCTCTTTGTGGAGGGTGTTAATGATTGTCTTCTGGACCATTGCCAAGTCAGCAGTGTTCCCCATTATTGTGTTTCAAAGAACAAGAGATACCCAGAGTTTATACTGTATGGATGACATTTATTGAAACTCAAATGTAAATATTCTAATATTTTGAAACCGATACTAATTTTTGACTTTCATGATCTATAAGCTCTAATCATCAAAATGAAAACAAAACAAAAAAAACGTTTTAAATGTTTTACTTTACATATAATGCACCTAGAATATATGAAAGTTTCCCTTTTTGAAATGTTACAAAAACAATTTACTTTTTCACGATATCCACATTTTTTTTAGATGCACCTGTTTTTATATATATATATATATATATATATATATATATATAATGAGCAATTTTTTTTCACTAGATAAGACCCTTATTCCTCGGCTGGCATCATGTAGAGCTCTTTGAAGCTGCATTGAAACTGTAATTTGGACCTTAAACTCACTTTATGGAGAAAAAATCTGTATTTTTTCCTCAAAAAAAATGATTTTCTTTTCAGCTGAAGAAAGAAAGAGATGAACATATTGGATGATACGGGGGTCAGTAAATTATCAGGACATTTTAATTCTGGAACTAAACATCTTTAATTTAACTATTTTGTTTCCACTTCTGCTTAATGATTTTATTTTTCCGTTTAATTTTATTTCAGCTGCAGGACATTAATGTAATGATTTTGGTTCCAGTTCTGCTTAATGATTCTGTTTACGTCTGGGGGGGGAAAGAACAAAATAAATGGAGTCAAATGGTGTTTATGAAATGGTAACTATGGTGTCTATATTTAGGTTTTTAATTCTGTTTTATTCTCCAGGCTAGAAACCATGTCCAGTCAGCGGCACATGCTCTAATTGGCACTCTACTCCACTTTATTTGACTAATAGACACTTGATTGATTTCTTGGATGCCGTCATCTCGTTAGACGTTGAGAGGTTGCCATTTTTGGATGCATTTTCTACCTTACTGCAGCCTTACATGGACATGAAAGTACGTCACGCACTGCATTCTGGGAGAGACACTTGTGGCAGAGTCAGCCAAAAGCATTGCTCTGTAATGACCGTCTGAAAATAATTACTTGGAAAATCTAGTCCTGGAATAGGTTCGGATCAATAAAGTGAAATGTATTAAAGAAACATCTGTACATTATCAAATTGCATGTAGATTTATAAGGATCCCTATTAGGGCTGCATGATTAATCAAAATATAAAACAGAAATCGCTTCATAAATTGTATATGAATAACCTGCATGTAATATACATTTTTAAAGGAGCTTTAAGGGACGTGATGTATAATCACAAACACAGCTAAGGGTTTTTTTTTGTATCCGTTTAAAATAAAATGTATCTGAAAAAGTACCTATTTGACATTAGTGATAAAAATGATTCATAATCTTTATCACAGATATTGCATGTTCCAAAATTTGTTGTACAGTAATCCACAAAAACAGCCTGAGATGCATATAAAATATGGCACTTAAGTGAAAGCCGGGACACTGACCTGCAGCCCAAAAACAAATAAAGGAAACCAGATCAGATGACCTGAAATGACTGAATGCTGATGATTGTCTGACAGGAGAAGAGACGCGAGCGCTCGACGCGGACTGTGAATAAATGAGAGATTGCTCAGTGATTGCAGGAACAGCTGGCCGATGAGCAGCGCTGACACACTCTTGTTATAATGTAGTGTGTGATACAGAATTGAAGAGTTCATGTGAGGAAGATGGGATTTTTGATTACTTCTCAATCAGTATATACTTGAGAAACAACGTCTCCCTCGTTTGTTACTTTCATTCTTCAGTACAACACTGAAATGAAATACAGTGTGCGAGTCATATAAACCATATATATGGTTGTACTAGTATGAATTCATTGTATGGAAAAGACAGCAATCAATCAATCAATCAGTCAGTCAATTAAAATGACTAATTTTGTGGCTGTAATTTCCAGAATTTTGCACAAAAAATACAAAAAATGCATTTTAAAATAATCATTGGAATATCACATTTACCATATTATGTATGACACTAGATAATTAACAATAAGTCATACCTGACAGGGTTATTAACTAAAACTAAAATGTAAAAAATATTTGCTCGCTTGAATTACATTGTTACCTAAAATGAATAAACTTAAAATAAAGCTGTGAACTTATTTGTCAAGGCAACAGTTCTAATTTAATTTTGTTTAATTCAATGTATTAAAATACTAAAATTAAAACTGAAATGTATTTTTAGAAAAAGTATTAAAACATATAGATCATATAGATCTAATAAAATGTCAAAACATGACAACAAAATGGAAAAGGAAAATAAAAATACCATTTCCAAATATCTAAATGATACTTAAATAACAGAAATACTTAACAGGGTAAAACAATCATAAATGCTTGTTTATTTGTTGCGTTTTTACCAAATTCTAATTTACCAACAATTTTTTTATATTATAAAATAAGAACAAATAAGCAAAATTACCAACAACAGGAAAAAGATACAAATAAAACGAGTGCTTTAAGTTGTTCAGGTGGGTTGTATTGAAAATTAAAAATCAAATCAAATAAAACACTGCATAAAAAAATAGTAAAAATGCATGCATCTTCACTGTATGAATGCATGAATGATTGCTAAAGTGATGTAGTTATGCAGTCAAGAGCAGTGACTGATTTTCTCCTTTTCTTTTGTTTGATTAACATGAATGCATGATTCATCACACTATCAATAACTTAAAGTAGTGCTGCGCTTTTTGAGGCTGTTTTGTGGTTAAATGGTGGATTATGCAGGATCTCATCATGTTGCAGTATTTAGTTGATTGCGCATTGTGTTCTGTGATCAGAATTGTGAAAAACTGGAGGGACTGAAAAGAGCTGTTTAAACATTCAACTTTTGTCTGTTCAAAACAGCATCCAAATTTGAAACCACGTGCGATTCAGTACTGTAAATAATGAGAGAAAAGTGCATTACTCCATATACTGTCACTCTTTCATCTCTCCATCCACCATAATTCAGATCTGAAGATCTTCCTGTCCATCGGTTCATCACAAGCCTCTCAAACCAGAGAAATGGAGAGTGAATCTCTCAGGCGGACTGTGTTGTTAACCCTATATCACATGCTGGCTGGAGTGTGTTGTTAACCCTATATCAATCGGAGTGTGTTGTTCTCAGGTTAACCCTATATCACTGGAGTGTGGACTGTGTTGTTAACCCTATATCACATGCTGGCTGGAGTGTGTTGTTAACCCTATATCACATGCTGGCTGGAGTGTGTTAACCCTATATCACATGCTGACCGGAGTGTGTTGTTAACCCTATATCACATGCTGGCTGGAGTGTGTTGTTAACCCTATATCACATGCTGGCTGGAGTGTGTTGTTAACCCTATATCACATGCTGACTGGAGTGTGTTGTTAACCCTATATCACATGCTGACTGGAGTGTGTGTTAACCCTATATCACATGCTGAGTGGAGTGTGTTGTTAACCCTATATCACATGCTGACTGGAGTGTGTTGTTAACCCTATATCACATGCTGACTGGAGTGTGTTGTTAACCCTATATCACATGCTGACTGGAGTGTGTTAACCCTATATCACATGCTGACTGGAGTGTGTTAACCCAATATCACATGCTGACTGGAGTGTGTTGTTAACCCTATATCACACGCTGACTGGAGTGTGTTGTTAACCCTATATCACATGCTGACTGGAGTGTGTTCACCTATATGCTGACTGGACTGTGTTGTAACCCTAACCATGCTATGGAGTGTGTTAACCCTATATCACATGCTGACTGGAGTGTGTTAACCCTATATCACATGCTGACTGGAGTGTGTTGTTAACCCTATATCACATGCTGGCTGGAGTGTGTTGTTAACCCTGGAGTGTGTTCACATATCACACATGCTGAGTGGAGTGTGTTAACCCTATATCACATGCTGAGTGGAGTGTGTTGTTAACCCTATATCACATGCTGACTGGAGTGTGTTCTTAACCCTATATCACAAGCTGACTGGACTGTGTTGTTAACCCTATATCACATGCTGACTGGAGTGTGTTGTTAACCCTATATCACATGCTGACTGGAGTGTGTGTTAACCCTGAGTGGAGTGTGTTGTTAACCCTATATCACTGAGTGGAGTGTGTTGTTAACTCTATATCACTTAGTGGAGTGTGTGTTAACCCTATATCACATGCTGAGTGGAGTGTGTTAACCCTAACCATGCTATAGTGTGTGTTAACCCTATACACATGCTGACTGGAGTGTGTTAACCCTATATCACACGCTGACTGGAGTGTGTTGTTAACCCTATATCACATGCTGTGGAGTGTGTTAACCCTATATCACATGCTGCTGTTAACCCTATATCACATGCTGGCTGGAGTGTGTTGTTAACCCTATAGTGTGTTGTTAACCCTATATCACATGCTGACTGGAGTGTGTTAACCCTATATCACATGCTGAGTGGAGTGTGTCGTTAACCCTATATCACATGCTGAGTGGAGTGTGTTGTTAACCCTATATCACATGCTGACTGGAGTGTGTTAACCCTATGGAGTGTGTGTTAACCCTATATCACATGCTGACTGAGTGGAGTGTGGTTAACCCTATATCACATGCTGACTGGAGTGTGTAACCCTAACCATGCTATAGTGTGTCGTTAACCCTATACACATGCTGAGTGGAGTGTGTTGTTAACCCTATATCACACTGACTGGAGTGTGTTGTTAACCCTATATCACATGCTGACTGGAGTGTGTTGTTAACCCTATATCACATGCTGACTGGAGTGTGTTGTTAACCCTATATCACATGCTGAGTGGAGTGTGTTGTTAACCCTATATCACATGCTGAGTGGAGTGTGTTGTTAACCATATATCACATGCTGAGTGTGTGACACATCAGCAGTCGTTCATGCGCATCCACACCAAAACAGCAGAAAAGCCTGGACTGGGTTTCTGTGAACACAGAAAGATAATCTCTTAATATTGAGTTCAGGGGATAAATATGAAGAAGGTCAAACTCAATCCAGATTAAATCCTCTGGCACTAACACAACCTATCTTATTTTAATGCACTGGCACATCTATCTGTTTCTGTGATGCACCTCACATTATTACAGTACAGAACTGAACAAAGAGAATCGGTGTATAATGTGTCGTTGATAATTAAGTACTTAAGATTCTGAGTATATGTATGTGTAGAGACTGTAAATATGTAAATTATTGCTGTTGTTTTTTTGCAGGGGGTAAATAGTTTTTTTGACTGCAGAATTGTCTGTTGTTTTTTTGCATTCTGAATTTCACTCACCAGCATCTGTGGTGATGTGACAATAAAAGTGATTTGATTTATATTATTTTTACAGAGATTGGTAGACTTCAGCTATCTTTGTTTCATTATCTGCAAGTGGTGACCATTTAAAAATGGGGGAAAAAGCACTTTCAGTTTTTTTCTTTCTCCAAAGTTTGCATGCCTGTAATTCAAGATGCTTTAAAAGTGTCTTAATGCATTTTAGATTTAGCTTTTTTTGCAAGCTAGTCTTTTAACATCTTCATTTTTAAGGCCCTATATGGTTCATTTTGAGATACAGGGCTCTCAACATGGCTTCAGGAGTAAAATTGTACACATTGTCAGTCATCAAAAACCAAATGTGAGTCACTTTTCAGACACTTTTTGTTTTTAAAGAATAATATCTGAAGAACAAATAATATTGAAAGTAGAAATGCATCTTGTTTCCCTCTATCAATGCTATTGCATAGAATGATCTCATTTTCAGTGCCAATTTTGTGTTTGTCTAGTCATGTAAATATACCATTGTTCATTGTTAATTGGTATTTTTTACATTAACGAAGCAAGTATTGTTAGTGTTAATCCATTGTAAATGGTTGCATTTAATCTTAATTTATAAAAAAAAATGTATTGTAAAGTGTTACAAGTTTCTTCCTAACATTGTAAATGGATTTTTTAAGCTTAATTTATAATAATAAAGTTTCTTCCTACACTGTAAAAAGGTGATTTTTGAAGCTGTGAATAAAGCAAAGATTATTTCAAAATAAAATAGTTTCATCACTATTCTACTTAAAAATGTCACGTTGAATTCAGTGTTACTTGCTGTTTCTTTCTAATTATTTGTGAAAATTGCTTTAAATTAAATCCTGCACAAAATTTGCTTTGTAAATGCCGTAGACAAATGTACTATTTAATATAATTAACAATTTGTAATATTAGATGCATGTGTACTGTAGTTGCCTCCAGTGTGATTTTCACACAAGATCAGTCCAGTGTTCTTTGTTTCTGATAAAGCCTTTGGGTTTGTTCTGTCGACGTGTGTGTGTGTGTGTGTGTGTGTGTGTGTGTGTGTGTGTGTGTGTGTGTGTGTGTGTGTGTGTGTGTGTGTGTGTGTGTGTATGTGTGTCTGTGTTGTGTGTTTTGGTCTGTTTGTTCTGTCGTCTCTCTCTACTGTGTGTGTGTGTGTGTGTGTGTGTGTGTGTGTGTGTCTCTGTGTGTGTGTGTGTGTGTGTGTGTGTGTGTGTGTGTGTGTGTGTGTGTGTGTGTGTGTGTGTGTGTGTGTGTGTGTGTGTGTGTGTGTGTGTGTTGTGTGTGTCTCTGTGTGTGTGTCTGTGTGTGCTCTGCTCGTGTTTGTATCTGTATTGTTGGCGTCACATGATACATTTATCAGCAAACTGTCTGATTTTGATCCACAGTATGATGACACAATACTCTGTTTGCTCTGTTATCATCACCCAGTACAAGAATGATTCATACACTTCTCAGACACTTCTCTTTTTTTACTCGATTTTTTGGGTCAACATAATTAATTTGACATTGTTTGAATTCCTCAAGATTTTTAAAGAGTTTATATATAAATATATTAAAATAATCATACCAGGAACCTATAATATACTGTCTAATCTGTGTATAACTATTGATGGTCCTGCTATTTCTTGCATGTGTGTATATATATATATATATATATACATACACACACACACACACACAGCAGGGTTATAATAGTTATTATAGTTCATTAAAACTGAAGCTAAACCCTTAAAAACTATTTCATTACTTGAAATAAAATAGTATGAAAATGTCTTTTTTTATTTAATTTCATCTATTTGCCAAGTCAACATTTCTCCTTTAATTTCTTGTACTAAAATAACTAAAACTTAATAATAAAAAATGTATAAACATTACGAGGGTAATGTTTTATTAGTATCTGAAAATATATAAGTAAAAATGAATTCCACATATTAATAGAAATATATAAAAGTATCTGATTTATCCTAAACTAACACTGATGGCGTCCTGTAAAGCATCGGCAGTGTTGACGAAGCATCAGTATATCAGTAAAGTCTTCAGAGGGGTCTTTGATGGAGAACACAACAGGGAAGATGGATGGAGATGCTGTGTGGCCAATTAGACGGCAGGGTTGTGTTACATAAGGGTTTTAATGGAGCTCTGGAGACAGAGACGCACTCCTGATGAGTCAGAACCGGGCGCCGAGAATGAGAGAAGAGTGGATGAAAGGAGGAGAAATAGACAAACGGTGGACTGGTGAGGTGTGTCTCACAAAAGACAGTAAAGCGGCCACTCTTAAACATATATAAATGTGTGTGCATAATACAAGAAAACAAATCAAGCTAAGTGACATTTATCTATTTATTCATTTGTTTCTCTCTTTCATTTATGCAATTATTTAGTTTATTAATTTGCTCATTTACCTATTCATTCATTTATTTTGTATACATTTATTTATTCAGTTATTGATCAATATGCGTTGTTATTAATCATTCATTCATTCTTTTATTTTTATGTTCATTAAGATGCAATTTTTTTAAGTAACATTTGACATAGGGTATATTTTTTAAATGATCCATATTGTATGTTGTTGAACATTAACACACTATTTGGACAAAAATCACTGCAACACAATTTGGTCAAAAAATATTTGCAAAATTACAAACAAATAAATAAATAAAAATAAACCAACATTTTTTTTAATTCAATTTTATTTTATTTTTGTGAATTAAGTTATGAAAGTATTTTAATTTCATTAAAGTGTTTTAATATATTAGTTTTTTGTATTTTTCATTTTTATTTTAGATGTGTTTTTCTAATTGGTAGATATTAATTTAATGTCTATTTAGTATTTTGTATTAATTTTTCATTCAGTTTTATTTTTACATCCACTTAAACTAAATTAAAATGAGATGTATAATAAAATCAATGTAAAAAGTGTTTTAGTTCAAGCACATTTTATGTCAAGCATCACAAGGTTTATTTCTGGTTATCTATAGTTGTAGATGACACGTGATGTGCTCTGATATCTAACGCACACATGTAAGAGAGTGACGATGCTGCAGAAATCATCCGTATGTGAAGAGCTCATCTCTGGATGCATGATTGTATTTGCAATCAACTTATTAGAAATACACCGACATTTGATGCAATCAAGAATCGAATGCGTTTGTTGAGTCGAGCACATACTTTCCACTGATGCCACAGACACAGACCTGAAAAAGCTCATAATAACACAGATTTAATCAGATATAATCACTCCGGTTTACACACTTCTCTGCGTTTTAAATGATGTTTAATGCATGATGCATCTCTCTAGACATTCATAAGCCGGATCATCTCAGTCTGCACAACGAGAAGTTACTGTTTCTGAAATCTCTCCCTCTGAAACACAGTAAAGTTGTGTTATTTTCTCAACAGATTGTCTTGTATAACAAAGTCGCATGTTGTTGTTTTTATTCGGCACGGACGCAGAAGCATTTCTTCAGCTTCGTTACATACTCACTGCTGGCATGTCGTTTCTATTTTTAGTAAATGCTAATTGGATCCTAAGTGGTTTAGTTTATATTTGATATTTCAGCGTGGGGGATTGTCATTCTCCGATGACACAGAACCATTTAATTAACAAAAACTGTAGTCTTGTGAGATGCTTTGGGTGTGAGTCATGGTAAGCAGCTCTCGTACGCAGACTTTAATGAAGGATATTTTTAGTGTAATTACAGAGTGCATGCGTGCGTCACATACGGATTGAGTTTATGAGAGGTGTCAGAACGCCTATGTGACGCTTCACCTTTGATAAGTGTGTGTGTTACCTGCTGTATCTTTTCATATTCTTCTCTGGCATCATATGCAGACTCTGTAAACTCTTTTGACTTATTGTGTTAAGAGGAATACATATGCAGTGTTGGGAGTAATGCGTTACATAAGTAATGCATTACAGTAACGGATGACTTTTTGCTGTAACGCAGTAGTGTAAGGCATTACTAATCAATTTCCAGTAATATTTTACTTGGTATATGTTCAGTGACGCTTGCGTTAC
Organism: Schizopygopsis malacanthus; assembly: GCA_027474115.1. Taxonomy (NCBI): domain Eukaryota; kingdom Metazoa; phylum Chordata; class Actinopteri; order Cypriniformes; family Cyprinidae; genus Schizopygopsis; species Schizopygopsis malacanthus. The sequence continues at coordinate 27,209,394 of CM049883.1, forward strand.
AACACACTTTTAGCCCCAAATGTTATTTTTTTATATTTCATTTAAAGTCGCGGTCTGACTTTTTTAAGTCCCCAGGGCTGGGCTTCATAGTTGAGACGCGGGCCGGGTCTCGGGCCTGTTTTAAGCTTCTGAAGAGACTGTGAAGAGCGGCTCGATGGTGTTTAGTGTCCCGCAGCAGCAGCGGAAGAGTTCTGGGTTCAAACACACTCAATAAAACTTACCGTAAAGCTTTCAGCACCAACACTTTTTCTGTAAGTTACCTTTCTTGTAGAATTGTGCTTCAAATAAAGAACTTTATGTTGAGCACATTGTTAGTTAATCGTTTACTAGTCAATATTGTCTATATGAAAATTTGGGTGCACCTAACTTTTGTGCTGGGACACCTAAGAAAAAAAGTTAGCGCACCAGTGCACCCAGTGCAAAAAAGTTAATCTAGAGCCCTGTATATGTGGAAGCTGTTTCTACCTTGAAATTAAAAAAATATTGACAATAACTCACAATTCCCTTTTCTCTTCATAATTCTGCACTTTGAGAAAGAACTGTTATAAAGATATAAAGGACTCAGAATTGCCACATATAAACTAAAAAAGGGTCATTTTGACTTTTTAATCCCTCAATTCTCACTTTTTTCTCACATTTCATTGAAAAACAAACTAATACTGTATTATATATAAATGACTCAGAGATGTGAGATAAAAAGATTTGAGATTGTTCCTCACGGTTCTGAGTTTATATTTCATAAATCAGATTTATTCGTTGCCACCACTGAATAAAAAATAAAAAAGGTGGAGGAAAAAAACTCCTTTCTTTCTTTCTTTCTTTCTTTCTTTCTTTCTTTCTTTCTTTCTTTCTTTCTTTCTTTCTTTCTTTCTTTCTTTCTTTCTTTCTTTCTTTCTTTCTTTCTTTCTTTCTTTTCTTTCTTTCTTTCTTTTCTTTCTTTCTTTCTTTCTTTCTTTCTTTCTTTCTTTTTTCTTTCTTTCTTTCTTTCTCTTTTTCTTTCTTTCTTTCTTTTTTCTTTCTTTCTTTCTTTCTTTCTTTCTTTCTTTCTTTCTTTCTTTCCTTCTGTCTTTCTTTCTTTGATTGATAGATTTGTTTTAAATGATTCTTTATTAATAAAGAAAATGACTGTATTAATCCCAAAGGGAAATTCACCTGTCACAGCACCACACAATAAATAAATGCATTTAAAAAAAGATAAACCTACTGCATTTCATATAGCAGCACTTTGTTTCAAGCACCAAACTACTCCATGATTGTAGGATATACAATGATTTCTAAACTCAATCATCTAATATGACATTGATTATGCAATCTAATAGCTGTTGGTAAAAATGACTTTCTGTAACACGAGCTGAATTAAAGAAGTCACACAGGCTTGAACTGTTTCATGAAGAGGATGACTATCATGATTGATCACATTGATCAAGTATCCCGTGCTGTCTCGTCTATAGTGGGTAACACACACCACACTACAGAACCGGCCTTCTTTATAAGTGTGCTCTTGTCCTTCTTCAACATGTTTTGTTTTATATATTTTAACATTGTGCACACTTTTTAACTGATTTGCTTCCACAATTAACAGTTTTATTCTCATTCAAAGCAGTTTGAATAAATGCATTTAAAAAATATTATTTAAATAAGATCAAGTAGATGCAAATAAGTAAAGTATTAAAATAATCAAGTGCAGAAACCTTACGTTTCATTTATGAATGACTGACAAATGTGCATTCCATAAAGTTTTTAATTTAAAACGTGTAACCCAAATAGTTTAAAAAATGACATTTTATTTCAAATACATCTTAAATTTAGACCCAAGTACTTTTTAAATGCAAGTAAAACTTTCACCTTCAGTCTTTCTGCTGTCTGACGTCACTCACATCTTTCACAATCATCCCTTCTTAGTAATTAACCCTGGAAATCATGCAAATGATCTTCCTTTACAGTGAATATGAATTCATATGAACTACTTTAATGATGCTTTTTGTTATCGTTGGAGCTATTTTTGCACCTGCGTACCTAGAATAGAAAGTAACTTTGTCTTTGCGTCTGAAAACTGAAAGTGATTAAAATAAAAAGGGCAGAAGTTGGACTAATGTAATGATTAGTGTCTGGCATCACGTTCGTGTTTATTGGGTCAGAAGTCTCTGGTTTCTTGAGATGTTGGCGATGGTGGTGCCGTCCTGACATCATTACACCGTCTCTGCATGTTCTGTTCTGTTTGAGCGCCGGTCTGCATAATACTCTTCTAATGAGGACTTCTGCAGAACCCATGCCAATCATCTGTATTTGCATCATTTCCATATACACGACACTCAGTCCATTTAACACTCATATTAGCCGTGCATTAATTCTTCAGAAGTACTAATGAAATGATTTCGATGGAGTGCACACTGTTACCGTAAACTCGTGAAGACTTGATTGAGATTACGAAACGAACAAATCATGCAACTGTTTCTGGAAAGTCGACATGCCAGAATTGCACTTTAGTTTGGGACAGAACGAGCATTACTAACAAATCACCTCCGTTTAGCACATTTCAGTCTCGCTTTAGACCAGATAATAGTTGAGATCATGCTTTTGAATGGAGTCAATACATACACATATTGTTTCATGTGTAATTATATGGTGTAATGACTTGACTGGGACACAGAAGTTTGGAGTAATTTAGATTTATTAATGTTTTTGAATTTACATTAGAATGATTTCTGAAGATCATGTGACACTGAAGACTGGAGTAATGAGTAAAGATCACAGAAATATATTACATTTTATAGAACAGATATTAATTCAGAAAATAGTTATTTTAACTTGTAATAATTTTTCACAATATTACTGTTCTTATCATATTTTTGATCAAATAAAAGCAGCTTTGGTGAGCAGGAGAGACTCAAAACATTTGAAAATCATAATTATTCCAAACTTTTGACATGTAGTGTATATATAGTTTTATATTTGGACATGTTCTCTTAGGGGTGTACTCACTTTTGTGTCCAGCGGTTTAGACATTAATGTCTGTGTGTTGAGTTATTTTGAGGGGACGGTATATTTACACTGTTATACGAGCTGTACTTTACATTGTAGGAAAGTGTCATTTCTTCAGTGTTGTCACAAGAAAATATATAATACAATATTT
>CM049883.1:27217526-27295026 GCA_027474115.1 Schizopygopsis malacanthus
GGAGTATGCAGGGTGCCAATTAGAGAGCCTGAGCGCATTGCGGTCAAGAAATCTCTGACAGGATTGTTCCCACAGCATATGTGTACAAGCTCATCTAAGCAGAGAGGACTCTGGCCTTTAAGGCCGGTATGTCCAGGTTATAAAACCTAGCAAATGTGGACGGAGTGGCCCAGCCAGCCGCCGTACAAATCTCTGCAATGGATACACCGCTAGACCACGCCCATGACGAGGCAATGCCTCTAGTCGAATGGGCTCGTACTCCAATGGGGCATTGCAGGCCCAAAGAAGAGTATGCCAGCATGACAGCATCCACTATCCACTTAGAGAGTCTCTGCTTCGTGACCGGATGTCCTTTGGTGCGGTTACCGAAGCTAACAAAGAGCTGTTCCGTATGCCTAAAAGGGGCGGAACGCTCAAAGTAGATTCTCAGAGCTCTGACAGGGCATAACAAAGATAACTCCCGGTCCTCCTCAGACGGAGGAAGCGCGGAGAGCGTGATGACCTGAGCTCTGAACGGGGTTGAAAGTACCTTAGGTACATAACCATGCCTTGGTTTCAGGACGACCTTGGAGTCGTTAGGCCCGAATTCCAGGCAGGCAGGGCTAGTAGAGAGCGCCTGCAGGTCTCCAACTCGCTTAACCGACGCTAGTGCTAGTAGCAGAGCAGTTTTCAGCGAAAGTGACCGGAGGTCCGTAGACTGTAGCGGCTCAAAAGGAGGGCCTTTCAAGGCCCTCAGTACAGTGGGCAGATCCCATGTAGGGACAGTAAGGGGCCGAGGTGGATTCAACCTCCTGGCTCCCTTCAGAAAACGGACAACTGAGTTGTCTCTGCCTACCGACTGGCCCGCTATAGGGGCATGAAAGGCCGCTATAGCTGCTACGAACACCTTGAGTGTAGAGTGAGAACGTCCTTTATCTAGCAGTTCCTGCAGAAAGGACAGAACCACCGCTAACTCAGAGGTAGAGGGGTTTTCACCACGGTTGAGGCACCAAGTGGAGAAAACAGACCACTTAAGGGCATAGAGGCGTCTCGTAGACGGGGCTCTAGCCTCAGAAATGGTGTTTAACACTCGCTCTGGGAAGCCAGTAGGCTCCCATTGAGCGGCCAAATGTAGAGAGCCCACAGCTCGGGTCGAGGGTGCCATATTGTTCCGTGGACGACCTGTGGAAGCAGGGCGATCGGGGGGAATGCATAAAGGAGGAGGTTGGGCCAATCGTGGGCCAACGCATCCCTGTCCTTCGAATAATAAGTTGGGCAGTGAGAGTTGTCTTTGGAGGCGAAAAGGTCTACTTCTGCCTTGCCAAAGGTCTTCCAGATCTTCTGAACCACCTGCGGATGGAGCATCCACTCCTCTGAGGGGACATTGCTCCGAGATAACATATCTGCTCCTTGGTTCAGTCTGCCCGGCAGGTGTGCTGCCCTCAGCGAGCGCAGGTTGAGCTGAGCCCATTCCAGAAGGCGCTCTGCCAGAATAAAGAGGCGCTTCGAGGAGACACCTCCCTGGTGATTTATATAGGACACCACGGACATGTTGTCTGAGCGAATCAGCACATGGCGTCCTATTAGGTCCGGCAGGAAAAACTGGCAGGCTCGACAAACTGCTAGCATTTCCAAGCAGTTGATGTGGAAGCCGCTCTCCGTCTTCGACCAATGGCCGAAGGTCGGTTTGCCTTCGCACAGCGCCCCCCAACCTGTGTTGGAGGCGTCTGTCGTGACAACTTTCCTGGTGTGGACCAACCCCATGGCCACGCCCTTCTCCATCCACCGTGGGTTCTTCCAGGGGGTCAGGGCTGTTACACAGGCCTGATTCACCCTGATATGCAAGCGTCCGTGACGCCATGCGTTGTGTGGAACCCGTGGTTTCAACCAGCGTTGAAGGGGGCGCATGCGGAGCAGGCCCAGCTGTAACACTGGCGATGCTGCGGCCATAAGGCCCAGCATTCTCTGAAACACTTTGAGTGGGCGAGCGGTGTCGCTCTTGAAGGTGGCCGCGAGTTTCTGAATGGCCAGAGCGCGTTCTGGCGCTATCACCGCTCTCATGTGAGCTGAGTCCAGAACTGTACCCAGGAACGATATTCGTTGGCTGGGAGACAGTGCGCTTTTGGCGAAATTGACCCTGAGCCCCAGGCGCTCTAAGTGGCTGAGGATGAGGGTTCTGTGTGAAAGTAGTTCCACCTCTGACTGGGCCAGAATGAGCCAGTCGTCGAGGTAGTTGAGAATGCGGATTCCCATCTGTCTCAGAGGGGAAAGAGCCGCGTCCATGCACTTCGTAAAAGTACGGGGGGCCAGAGACAGCCCAAAGGGTAGGACCGTGTACTGGTAAGCCACTCCCTCGAAGGCGAATCTCAAGAATCGTCTGTGATGGGGGGCTATCTGGATGTGAAAGTATGCATCTTTCAGGTCCAGAGAACAGAACCAGTCCTCTGTGCAAATCTGCGAGAAGATCTGCTTCAGTGTGATCATCCTGAACGGCCGTCTCATGAGGGCGTGATTCAGGCGTCTGAGATCGAGGATGGGCCGGAGGCCGCCATCCTTTTTGGGGACGAGGAAGTAACGGCTGTAAAAGCCTGACTCGCTCAAAGCTGGAGAAACCATTTCTATGGCTCCTTTTTCCAGCAGCGTCATCACCTCTGAGCGCAGAACGCGAGCGTTCTCGCCCTGCACCGAGGTGGAGACCACGCCACTGAAGCGCGGGGGTCTTCGAGCGAATTGGAGTGAATAACCTCGTTTTATTATCCCCATAACCCACTCTGACACTCCGGGGATGGCCTGCCAGGCCTCGGCCCGCGTGGCAAGGGGTTGGATAAACTCGAGTGGCCGGCTGCACGGAGGCAGGGCACTCGTGAGGGACGGAAGAGGAAAATTGCTCTCTTTTTGAGAATGTTTGTGTTTTATTTTTATTTTTTTCCGCTATCACAGCGGACAGTTGCATGGTCGCTTGTACGGACCCTGTAGCAACAGACACAATTCCCTCTGCACCCGGAAAAGAACGGGGTGCCAAGAGGTTTCCCATGAGAGGCCTTTTGGTGGGCGGTCCGGCCGTGGCGGGACTCGACCCTCTCCTCTTCCTGTCCTGCAGATCAGGAGGACGCCGGGCGCACAGGGTCCAACGCTATCTTGAGTCGGGGGCCCTGGCGTGTCGGAGGGGGGTGGCGTCTGGCTGAGCGTGAACGCCCTCGCGGCTGCTGAGTTCTAGCAGGCTGAGGGGCGTAAACGGCAGGTGCAGGTTTCGCAGACTGCTGAGTCGGCGCAGTCCTGGGGCGACTCTGAGCAGCTGCTGGGCTGGAGCGCTTGGGCAGGAAGTGTCGCATAGCCTGTGACGCCTTCTGTGCTTCTGTGAAGCGCTCAGCGAATCCTTTCACCGCAGGTCCAAAGAGGCCGCTGGGGGAAATTGGAGCATCAAGGAAGGAGACCCTGTCCGCATCCTTGATCTCCGTCAGCGTGAGCCACAGGTGGCGCTCGAGCACTACCAGGCTGGCCATAGACCTTCCTATGGCTTGGGCGGTAGTCTTGGTGGCTCGCAAAGCTAGGTCTGTTGCGCTTCTCAGCTCCCTGAGAGTCGCAGGATCAGGCTCAGACTCGTCTATGGCAGAGAGGAGCTTGGCCTGATAGACCTGTAGAACCGCCATAGAGTGGAGCGCCGAAGCCGCCTGTCCAGCTGAAGCGTAGGAGCGTCCAGCGAGCGCTGAAGTGGTCCTGCATGGCTTGGACGGGTGACTGGCTTTCGCCTTCCAGCCGATGGCAGTGGGTGGGCAGAGATGTGCAGCCACTGACTCATCCAGTTGAGGCATCCTCTCATATCCCTTTTCTTCAGCGCCATCAACCGTAGTGAGGGCAGATGAAGCGGAAGTACGGAGGCGGGCAGAGTAAGGAGAGCGCCAAGATCTCGTGAGCTCGTCATGTACTTCAGGGAAGAACGGCGATGGTCGTTGTTGAGGGGCCTGACGGCGCCCCGGCAGAAACCACTCATCCAGACGGCTGCGAGAGGGCTCCTCTGGTGGAGACCACTCCAAACCCAGCTCTTCAACCGCTTTGGAGAGGACACGGAAAAGTTCGGCATCCATCCCGGCTTTGGCGGCGCTGGGCGCGGGCAAACCTGAGGGGGCGGGGTCAGTCACTGAGCCCCACAGCTCCTCAGCATCTGAAGCTACCAGTGACATGCTGTCATCGGCCAGCTCGTCGTCACTTCCCCCAAACGAGACCAGATCGCTCACGCTTGCGGAGGGACGCTGGTCAGGTTGGATAAAAAGGACGGGAGAAATCTCTCTGTGTGGTGAAAACGAGGCACGCGGGATCTGAGCCGGCGTGAGCTCGCTTTCAACCAGGCGCTGAAAACCTCTGCCCCGCTGTTTTTTCCTCACAGGTCCCTGAGAGGAAGAAAACGGGAGGGCGCGAGGGGCGGGATCGCTCTCTGAAAAGAAAGCGATGCGCGTGCGCAGAGAGGTGAGACTGATGCTCTCGCAGTGAGAGCAATCAGAACCAGCGAGCGCGGCATCCGCATGGGCTTTCCCCAGGCAGGAAACACACTCGCTGTGACCGTCATCGGCGTGCAGGTCTCCCCTGCACGAGCCGCAGTAACGGCGCGGCATTAGAACGCCGATTTGCTCTTTTAGAAAACTTACGTGATCGCCGGATAGCGGCAGCGAACGGGACCGGAACTGCTGCGATGCTGGGGCGCGTTGAAGGCGGATCAGCCGAGCAGATCGAGGTCGCTGGGTCCTACTGCGAGGCGTGTCAACGGCGAGTAGGCTTCTCTGGATCAGCGTAGACGAAGTCGTCGTCGCTGAAGGAGAAAAAATCTGAGGATCCTATGGCGAAACGACCGCTTATATAGCCAGATACCCCGCCCGTTTCGGCGGGAATATTGGCGCGTATCGTCGCCATAGGTTCGTGCAGCTCCGCTGCCGACCCATTGGTTCGTTTTTCTACACCTGCACGAACCAATAGTCGTGCAGTTTCACTGCGTGATTAAATAAGACTTCAGTTCAGGAGAAAAAAGGCATTTTCCCATATGCGTCTTTACAAGACGCAGTACGAGTGGAGTATCGATAGGGAACTATACACATTGATGTTTGTGCTGCTGTTTTAAAATAATGTCACTTCCTGGAGGATGATGTCTTTGAGGAACTGGCTCTCTTTTCTTTATTTAATGAATATTGTTTTATTAAACATCTGTTTGTATACTCTGATGCTGAGCATGATAATTAGTGGCTCGGTCTCTTTTGATGCTGATGAGATCGTGGCTTGGTAAACACATTAGCTTCAGCTGCATCTGTCAGTCATGATTGCTCTCTGTTCTTTCAAGGAAAGGACATAAAACAGTCTATATTTGCAATTAAGTCTTTATTATTCTTTGATGCCTTTTTTCTGGTTAACCATAAAGCACACTGAGTCTTCGAGGAGTCTGTGTAAAGTTCCTGTTCTTTGTTAAGAAAGCGCCGTCTCTTGGGCTATTTTTTCCACCTTCCTGATTTTCGTACGTACCACCTGCGTTCAACTTTTGTCTGCAGGTGTTTTTCACAGCGACTGTATGAACATTTGTCCATGGAAACTAGAAATCTGTGTGTTCACTCGGGGATGTGAGAATCTGAGACAGGAAGAAAAGAAAGAAAAAGAGAACATAAGTATTAGAACTGTGTATGCAATTATTTGTAAGAACAAACGATGCGTTATTATGTGCTTAATTAAAGAAATAGTTCACCTAAAAATGGATGTTTGCTAAAAATAAGCTTACTCTCCAGCCATCCAAGATGTAGAGGAGAGTGTTTCTTTGTAAGATTTGGAGAAATGTAGCATTGCATCAGTGTCTCAGCAATGGCAGTGAATGGGTGCCGTCAGAATGAGAGTCTGATAAAAACATCACAATAATCCACACCACTCCAGTCCATCAGTTAACATCTGGAGAAGACACTGTGTGTTTGTAAGAAACAAATCCATCATTAAAGGCCACATATTTTGCCCTTTTTTACAAGATAAGTCTCAGGTGTCCCCAGAATGTGTGTGTGTGAAATTTCGGCTCAAAATACCCCACAGATCAATTATATAATTTTGAAAATGCCTATTTTGAGAGGAAGCAGAAACACGCTGTTTTCGTGCATGTCTCTTTAAATGCAAATGAGCTGCTTCGTCCCGCCCCCTTTGTGCTTTCACAGCTGGTTCCTCAGATACTCTGCCATAAACATATGTTTGGTTTTGATGATCATGTCTATCACACTTAAGTCATGTGTTTTAAAGCCATATCAGTTTAAACTTCTGCTATAGGGTTTTTTGTGCGCACACATCCGAAGCACGCTCTCAGAAAGCGGCTGTCACATGGCATGTGAGTACTAAACTAAGTTCTCTTTCACACAAGTTTATGTTAAAAACACACACACGTTACAAAAACACAGTCAGCTGGTAAAGAAATCCATGTTTATATTAGATCTGTAGTGTACAGTACCTACTGCTGTCTACGCTGTTCAAATAATGGAAACAATCAAATAAAAGCAGAAAATCACTCCCTGCTCGTCCAGAATAACAGCTTTAATAAGACCTTTCTTATTTGAATGCTGTTTTTAATTGAAATAGACACGGTTTATTGTGTGCGGCTCACTCAGGGCGGAGTCTCGGCTAATAGTGCAGTGTCCGTCAACACTTGTGGGAGGGGCTTGTAAAGTGTGATGTCACACTTCTTATTGACCATGTGATCAGTAAACTCTGAGACACTTCTTATGATTTATGGGGATTAAAAGAAAATAAGCAGGTGTATTTTTATCATAATAGGCAGTACCGCTGCTCCCTATACGCAGAGTACGCAGTTTGCGTGGGACACCACCTCTCAGTTGCAAAAAAAACAAAAAACTTTGACATATACATAAATAAAAAATCTAAACATGAACATATATATATAAAAAAATGCATTTTACGGTGAACGCAGTAGGCTAAGCACACGTGACGCACCATTCTGAATGTAAATAATCATAATTGATGGACAGCTTGGCCTGTGATAAGACATCAGTAATCCAGTGCTGAAGAAAAGATGAAGCCGGGCATCACTTTCAGGTACATTCATAACTTTTTTGGTTTTTGATGTCGGTAATAATTTAACCACCAATGACGCATATAATATTATCTATTACTTTCCATGTTTTTACTACGAATAAAACCAAAAATAATGGTTCTTGTAACCATGGATAGAAAGTACAAATGAATCATGGTTTTGTGACTTAAAATAATAGTTTACAAAGATAATATTTTTTTGTGGTTATAAAAACAGACCTAAGCCAACAGTCTTCTTAAAATGCATTATATAAAACAATGAGGCAATAATGAGTGGTTAATGAATAATTATATGGTTTAATTGAAAAACACTGTTATAATACATAATATAATACAAAATAAACAATCGATGTACATTACCTATTATTACAAATACAGGGTACACTTACAGTTCGATAAAGTCCTTTAATATTGACCAAACATTTACTAATTCAAATATTCACTTAATCTTTCATTTTGGGCCACCTTTTGGTATAAATGACACAGCCTCTTTCATCTCCTCAACAAAAACCCTTATGAAAATGAACCATGGTTTTATCATAGTAAAACTGCTTTGTTTTATTTTGTGTGATTTCTGAATGCTTGAGACTGTAATCTCAATCAGACAACTGTATTAATAATATAATAGCTGTAGGCAACTGTCTAGCTGCAAGTGTCATTTCTAAATGATACAATTTAATTACAATGTATTTATTTACTTTAATATTTTATTAAAGTTCTATTTTAACCTCTATAGTAGTTTTTTTTGTTTTTTTATCCATAGTATCTGATGAAGAAACAAACTTATGTTGGATGGCCTGAGGATGAGGACACTTTTAGTATATTTTTAAATATATATTTGGGTGAACTATTCCTTTAATGCAGGAAAAACTCTTTCATAAATCATTATATAGACTTCAAGTAAATGTGCGACGTGTTGAAATTGCTCCTGCTTCTTTGAAAGGTGATTTACTGTATGCCCCTTACAGTCCCTTGGACGGCTAGATCATAACGGGGAATTATGCACAAGCACGTCTTTTAATTGTTCTGTATCTGTCTGGGGACTCATTCTGCTCTGGTACACTGAGCGCTGTTTCAATCCCCAAACAGACCAAACTTTATTAGCATACAGATTGACATCTATTATATCTAGCCGCATTCCATTTATAATTACATTTACATTAGTGATGAATCATACACAATAATAAAGACATTATGCATGCAGTGATTAATTACACCGTGGTTGCGCACAGATCCTTGATGCACTGAAAGGCAGTGGATAAAAGCTATTTATAGAGTCTCGGAGGATCTCATTTGACAGTTAAACTAATCATCTGCCTGATGCCTTACTCTAGGATTTCATGTTGAGCACGAATTACTTTCCCTATGAGCAGCGTAGTGATGGTTATTACTGGTTAATCTGATGGTAAAGCTAGTTGCACTGTTCAGTTTGTTCTGGCAAGAGACACCTAATAGCACTGAATCTCAATGCATTTATTTAATTTAAGAGCGTTTATCATTTTCTTTTGTATTAAATTGAGATGTTTCACTATGTTCTCGTACAACGTTGAACTGATTTGTTAGATCGTAAAAATAAAGAAATAAGCCATTTTCAATTTTCAATAGGTAAGGCGTGATACGATCTTTAAAAAAAGTATTTTAAAAGCTACATGCATGCTTACCAATGTTTTAGCTTTGCATCATATGACGTGGTGCTGCTAGTAAAGCGGTGTACTATTATGAAGACATTGTGGGTTCGCTTTGTTTCGAAAGAAACATATTTTAATTTAAATACACATAAATGTGTTGCTCCCTCAGTTCCTGTTTGGTAGCAACTTTTTAGTGTTATATTTTCCAATTGCATTTTAATATTACTTAATTTTAATCATTATTTTTATTTTATATTTTCAATATGTCTATTGATTTTTTACCCGTATTTTGGTTTAGACCAGTAGGTGGTACTGCAATTAAATTGGTTTCGGCTTTGTTAGGTTTTAAAGGCAGTGTGTTTTAGTTTGAATACACAAAACGTTTGTGTAGCTCCTGCCTCAGGTTTTTACCAGCAACAAATATTACAGAGAGAGAGTAGCAAAAAACTGTAAATCCATGCAAAATGACTGAAACATGTATAACCTCTAAAGATATGAAGAAAAGAATAATGACGTTAAACAAAGTGAATCTGAAGCTATAAATATTTTACCCCTCATTTTTGATCAATATGTGTCGCTGTTACCAGACGTCTCTTCATGGTTAAATTTGTTGAAAGCTAATTCTTTGGCTTATGAAGGAGATCGTTCACCCAAAAATGATAATTCTGTCATCATGTATTCACCCTCACGTCGTTCCAAACTGCAGGAGGTTCTTCTGTTGAACACAAAAGAAGATCGTTTGAAGTATGTTAGTAACCAAACTTCAGTTGACGGTAGCCATTGACTTTCATTATGGAAAAAATAGTATGTATGTATGTTAGTGGCTACTGTGTCAACTACTAAGTCAGTGTGTTTTTTAACACATTGGAAATACAAATGCGTGAGGATTTTTGATTGCTTAACAAGTATTTAACAAAGAAACAGCAAGTAACATATACACTGTCAAATATCAGATCTCGGCTGCTTGATTTTGTATTTCATCGCAGACTGTAACTATATTATCTCCCAGCACTAATCTGCTATGTGACTATAAGGCTTGAAGATATTAAGATTATAAACATGAGCATCATTATATTTTTTGTGAAGCTGCTTTGAAACTACGTGATTGTTATAAAGTAATAAATACATTTGACTTGACAGTTTTCATCTGTGTAAAGGTAATCAAGCTATAAACACGAGCAGTTACTCTGTTGGAGAAAACTTTCATAAAATCCACAATGTTATGCTTTCATTGAGTAAAAGATTGAATGAGATTCTGCTGCAGATCTGCAGTTTTCCCCAAACATCTTTCTGAGCCAACAAGTTCAGCTCTTGTCTCAGTGCCTGGAAAAGACCTTTGAAACCCTGAGAAAGGCCAGAAAGCGTCTTTGAAAAGGTTTTCTCATGAACATATGTAAGTGCAGGAGAGAGCAGCAGATATTTTCTCTTGGAGATGATCCACAGATCTTTGTGAGTCTCCCACACCAGCAATGCTAAACTACACCTGACTGTGCTGATAAATGCTGGAGAAATCCTTCGGTAACATTTTCCAATCATTAGGATCCTATCGCCTGCTGTCCATACACATGTTTACCAGGCTTTATTTCACTGGTTTGTTGAGATAGTCTTCTGAAGGTCAGGTCTGGTCTGGTCTGGTCTGGTCTGGTCTGGTCTGGTCAAACCCACGCTGGAAAATGCAATCTCAATGTGCTTAATTAAAAATCTTAGAGATCTCAACATGCTGTTCCCACTTCTGATGCCTACAGATTTCAGCAGGAACACTTCAAAACTGGGATGTTTCTCAATCATTGTGTGTGTGTGTGTGTGTGTGTGTGTGTGTGTGTGTGCGTGTTTCAATTCCAGTAGGATGGACACTATGTAGGTCAACAACAAAGAGCGTGTGTGTGTGTGTGTGTGTGTGTGTGTGTGTGTGTGTGTGTGTGTGTGTGTGTGCGTGTTTCAATTCCAGTAGGATGGACACTATGTAGGTCAACAACAAAGAGCGTGTGTGTGTGTGTGTGTGTGTGTGTGTGTGTGTGTGTGTGTGTGTGTGTGTGTGTGTGTGTGTGTGTGTGTGTGTGTGTGTGTGTGTGTGTGTGTGTGTGTGTGTGTGTGTGTGTGTGTGTGTGTACGTGTACGTGTTTCAATTCCAGTAGGATGGACACTATGTAGGTCAACAACCACGAGCATCATCAAATCTTCAAGTGGTAATGAATGGTGGAAGATCAGAGGAAACAGACAGAATATCGAACGCATCCCATGATGCATTGTGTTCGTGTGCACTAAGCTCTGGAGGCACTTCTGAGATGACTTTCTCCAGACAGAAATAAGTCAAAGAGATATGAATAACATTATTATCAAGCAGGGCTTTGTATTGATCATTGGGAGGCTGTGCGTCACACCTGAATGCTTTCTCTTTCCTTCACATCGAGACATTTCACAGACATTAGGACGAAACACTCTGAGATTGATCACAACTCAATCCAAAGACTCTGATGTTCCTCACTTTATTTTCCCATGATGCACTGACTACACATGTTTGACCACATGATACAATGCTGTAGAATGGGAATGTCAATATATTCAATTATGCTTAAAACACTGCATTATCTTCATATGAAAGCCCATAATATTCTATTATTACATGAAGAAACATGATTTTCATTCTCAGTATTTTTTACTTGTTTTCTGAAAACAATATCAAAATAAAGCAAGTTTATGCTTAAAGCAAGAAAATAGAATGTCAGAAGACAAGACTTCTGTTGAAGAAAATTCATATTTTGTTGATTTTCATGTGTTTATGAGAACATGTAGTGCAAAACCCTTTTTGGTTTGGCTGTGTATGAAGAAATGTGTCTGGGGCTTTAGCCTAAGATGTATGGATGACAGGGGGTCCATAAGGGGATATTGGGCGGAGATCCGGACGAGTGGAGATGGGACAGATGTATGTTTGTGACCTGAAAGGTTATTGGGGCCCTAAATCTAAGGGTAGTGTGTTCTTACTGCATGATATAGTATAATGTCATTTACTTTCTCACTAATATGGAAAAGTACAGCTGTGCCCTTGAGTGCCTAGAGCGTGGATATAAGCAACTTGTGTCTGTATGACTGTTGACCTTCTTTGCAAATAATAAAACCTTTTAAAGACTAAGGGTGGATCCCAATTCTCTGTATTCCCCCTTCTCCTTAGTTTAGCGCGTTCACGTGAGAGTAAGGGCTAGTTCTGGTTTTGATCGAGGGGTAGGGGTAAGGGGAAGGGGTAGATACCCTTTAAAACCAATCATTTTCGCGAGCTTACTTGAAACCAAGCGGTACCAGAACACACTGCGTCCAGATCATCCAGAGAGTGTTTACATCTTAAATAATTGATTTAAAATTACCACAGTCTTGTTTAGTGCTCTACACAGTCCTGTACATATATACTTGCAACCATGCTCTTAATTGAAACGTTTTTAAAAATCGCTATTTTTCCACGCTAACGTTACATTGCTGATTTGCACAACAGTCCCGCGTTTCTCTGAATAGAGAAAAACATCACTAGGGGTAAGACGAAGGGGAAGGGGTAAGACAGAGAAATGGGATTCACCCTAAGAGTCTCTTATGCTGATGAGAGTCAGTTCAAATTGCCACAACAATTCTCAAGTTAATTATCTTGATTTAAGATTGATTGGATATTTGTACTAGAAAATGACAAATAATAATAATTATTATTATTCAATTTATTTTATTTGTTTGTTTATATATATATATATATTTGTTATTTATCCAACCTGAAACACATTTTTTAACTGTTTCCCCTGCTTTAAAATAAAAAATGTTTCAACGTTTCAGTTTGAGTGAAACAGGACCGTTTGTACTGATGACACACATTTAGTTGTTTAGAAGCTGATCCTCTTCCATTTCTTTGCTGAAAAACCCCAAAACTCATTCAGATGCAGCAAACCAAACCCAGGGATAAATGAAGATGGCCTAAACTATATAATGTTCATGAACAAATGATGAAAGCATTACCTACATCATCATTCTTACATAATCCTTCATAGAAGTCCTGTGGGTCTGATGAAGCGCTATTGGTCTCTGACAGTCCACGCAGGTGGACAATTGGCAAAACGAAGGTCAACAAAATAAACGGCTACATTATCAGGCTCGCGCACACACACACACGCACACACACACACACACACACACAGACACAGACACAGACACACACACACACACACACACACACACACACACACACACACACACACACACACACACACAGACACAGACACAGACACACACACACACACACACACGGCCTGTAATAGCGGCAGACGTGAGTGATTCTGTGCTCTATAGAGGTCAAACTCATCTTTATACTGAGGTTAGGTAATACTGACGTGAAATCACACCACGCCGCTTCAGCTCTCTGTAAAACACATAAACGTCTGAGCAGAGAGAATAAAAAGGTCATGTTCGGGTTCTGGAAAGTCTCGTAGGTGAAGATAGGCTCATTTTCTGAAAGGAATACAAATGTAATGGTATATTGAACTTCATTACTTGATGAACGGAGGATAAAATACTGTAAAACCTGTTCTATAAGCTGGTTTTCCTCTTATTCTGCTTGTTGTTAGGAGTCTGTTGCAGCCTCCAGAACCACATGCAAAACTGTAAATGAAGATTACTGGAATATGTTTTATAAGAAAAAAAATCATATTAAAACTATTAGCTTGTACTGAATGATTGTGGATATAAAGAACAATAAAAAGTGTATTGCCAGCTGAGAAGACTATTCTAAAAATATTTTTAACTATGTTTCAGTTTCGCCTAAGAAGTGTGAAAGCTCATTTCCGTAGAATTAAAAAAACTTGACTTTCGATCTCACAATTCTGACTTTTGATCATCATAATTGTTAAAGTACTTGATAAAGTACTTCTGGACTTGTTTCACAATTTCACATGAATTGTGATATATATAAACACAAAATTGCTAGAAAAACATTTTTATTGTGAGGAAAAAAGGGTGAATTGTGATATAAACTTCTAATTGTGAGGAAAAAGTGCAAATTGTGACATATAAACTTGCAATTTGCAAGAAAATATGATAAATTGTGAGGAAAAAAGTATGAATTTTGATATATAAATTGACAATTATTGCAAATTGTGAGATATAAGCTAGCAATTAGAAGAAAAAGTACATATTTTAAAATATAAATTCCCTGTTGTGAGAAATAAAATGATGAATTATGATATATAAACTTGCATGTGCAAGACAAAATGCTCAATTGTGAGAAAAAGTATGAATTGTGATATAAACAAGGAACTACAAGAAAAAGTCTCTGCCACATAATATTAGACTGCACAAATCCATGTTGGCAGCGACTGAAAAGTAATCATTTATTGTGGGTAATTGAAAGGATTTGATCTTTTAGTATGCAGTGATGATATCTCAGGCCTCACAGAGAGGGATTTGGCAGCTCTTTCTGGCGTAATGAATGTTCTGCTGGTGTCGTCTGTATTCCTCAGGGAATTATTCCAACCATCAGCCGTGTGGAGATGAAGCTTTAGATGTAAAAGTCATAATTAGCAACACTGAGGTGGTTGAACTTAACTTGGCAGATGAGCTCAAGATGAAGACTCATTTAAAGCAGTCTGAAGGTGAAGTGTGTCATTTCGGTCTAGTACGGTCACTAAAGAGAATTGTAAAAAAAACTCAAACTAAACAATTGTAGGAGCCAAATGCATCGTTCTCCATTGATAACCCTTCAGAAATAGGTGTAAAAAGCCATTTGTACAAAAAGTTACATTTTGATAGCAACATAAATAGCTGTATCCAAGAAACTACCACGCGCGTCATAAATGTCATCATAAATGAGCAATTTTGTCTTAACTCTTCCAATACTTTTGGAGGGCACTGTATATATACTGACTGAACAAAATTATAAACGCAACACTTTTGTTTTTGCCCCCATTTTTCATGAGCTGAACTCAAAGATCGAAAAATTTCCAATGTACACAAAAGGTCTATTTCTCTCAAATATTGTTCACAAATCTGTCTAAATCTGTGTTAGTGAACAAGATAATCATCCACCTCACAGGTGTGGCATATCAAGATGCTGATTAGATTAGAAGCATGATTATTGCACAGGTGTGTCTTAGGCTGGTCACAATAAAAGGCAAACCTTGACTTCAGGATGATGGAACTAGAAGTGCTTAAATATGTATTTTTTTATTTTTGTCCAAAACATGCATCATCCCTGCATCACTCTGTTGGTTATGTTGGGGAAAATCGAGCTGTTAGTTACTTGTAGGTGTTTTACAAATGATATGAACAACTATTTTAAAGTTGAAAAACACACTTTACCTTTAAGATGTGTCTTTATCTTTGTTGAAGTGATCAAATCTTGGTGCCGTGACCCAAATCTTGGTGCCGTGACCCAGACAACCCATATTGTCGAAAACAGACAATATGCTCCGCTCCGTAACACTGACCTTTCTTTCTGTTCCTCTCCGTTCTCGAAAGCTCTTCGTCCCTGACCAGGCAGTGAAGGTCCAATTATTTGTTTTCAGGGCCTAAAAGAGAGATGCAGGAGAAAGGCTCTCCTGTCTGAAAGCTCTTCCCTGCTGAGAGAGGACGCTCTCTCCTCTGTGTGGATGTAGGGTATAGAGCAGTGGGACATGGGCTCTTTATAAGACATTATTAGGATTCAGTCTGTGTGCATTGAATTTATTTAATACACGAGTTTCACAGTTTGAGTTGAATTACTAAAATAAATGAACTTTTCCACGACATTATAATTTATTGAGATGCACCTGTAATCACAGAGATCACAGTAAGTTTGTCAGGATTACCAGATCTCAGCACCTCAGAAATAACATGTGCTGTTGAAACTGATGATGCATCACTGAGAACCCTTTAAAATAACATTTTATGAATTATTTCACTTCCCATTGAGGTCAGATGAGTAGGAGTTTTAATTTCAATCAGTGAGTCTGACAAACAGCACCGAAGCAGAATGCATCCCATCTGTACCTCCACACGGGCCAAAGAAACCCTCCATGCTCAGTCTTACCAGACGCTTCTGTCAAATAATTGATCTTTCTGGCCCACTTTTGCTTGGGAACATATAATCAGTTTACTGTATGTCATTCAGACAAAGAGCTGCAGTGGGATGCATCACTTCTTTTTATTCACACAACCGTATTATGTGAGCAAACAGGCAGATTGTAAGGTTATATGTACTTCTGGTGATTTTCACTCTCTCTTATGTTTGTTTCTGTGTTTGTCTGTCAGTATTACAGTGGCCATGAAGGCTCACCCTCGCTGGGATCTGCTGGAGAACGCACACATGTTCTACACAGGAGCAGCTCTCATGGCGCTGGGATCTGTGTTTGTGATCAGCAGCTTCATGGCTCTGGGCGTCACTGGCACTTTCCTGGGTAAATCATCCACTCATGCTCCTGTACCACATACACACTTACATACACATGGTGGGAAATCTCCATCACCTGCTTTCAGGTGGAATTTAATACACAGAGCCGTAGTTCACTGATAAGCTATATCACGTTCATAATCGAAAGCGATTCGTCTGTGATTATGCCTAGCTTGTCAGTGAACTACGGCTCAAATGCCGCTCCATTTGAAAGCAGGTGATGGAGATTGACTACTAATCACAAAACCGGCTTTACTGGCTAGATGCACATGATAATCAAATTCGATTAATTGCATTGCCCTAACATACACGCCAAACAATTCACTCACCAAGTGCCAAATGCAAGTCAAAATCTGAGTTATATGAAACAGTGTTACTCTTCGGTTGGCCAGTAACTCTTTTTATATTCATTCTTCTGCCATTGGCAGTTGATGCAGAATGTGTTTAGGCCCTGCTTACATACACTGCCATTCATTTGGGGTCGGTAAGATTTTAAAAGAAGTCTCTTTTGCTTATCAAGGCCACATTTATTTGATCAAAAAATTAATATTTTCTATGTTAATATCTGTTAAAATGAAATTGATTGCTGTGATCACAGCTGAATTTTCAGCATCATAACATAGCATCACATGATCTTCAGAAATCATAATAATATACTGCTCAAGAATCATTTCTGATTATTATCAATGCTAAAAACTGTTGTGCCGCTCAATATTTTTGTGGAAATTTGATTTTTCACGAGAACAGCATTTGGTTGAAATATAAATATTTTGTAGCTTTATAAATCTCTTTAGTGTTGATCCATGTAAAGCCTCCTTGATGACTAAAAGCACTAATAAGAGAAAATCTTCTACACGGTCAGTCATCTTTTAGTCCACGTCTCCAGGTTTGGTCCATGTTCCGTCTCCACCCGAGGGTCACAATGCTAAAGCAGCACGTCTAGAAGGCACGTAATGTTCTGTGAGGTGTTCTCACACACTGTGATTGTAAGCATTCACACCTATATTGACCATGCTGCACCTCAGCAGGGATCTGACACCTGCGTCTGACCAATCACAGACAAGCACTCGCCGGAGCCCTGATGTGGGTCAGACGCTTTTACTGGAGCAGTTGATGCACGGAAACATGCTTTGTGCCTTTGCTGTTATAAAACCCATGCTGTGCTGTATGTTGGGCTTTTTTTAGTCTAATAATGCATCTGGGTGTAAATTCAGTTCCTGGATTGAGATGCACAATTAGGATGAACAATTGCTGTTTGAATTGTAATTGTAATTTATTAGGAAGAAATTAAGTAAGTTTATAAACACACGCATACTATTTGAACACTACAAATTACAGTTATGCATTATATATAGGAAATATAAATAATAAAAATAACATTTCATAATATTTATAACACTATAAATGATTCAATTAATGCTATATCAACACCTATTTGGTTATTTGGTTAACCATAAGTGCCTTAGCATATAAAATAGCATTTATTATATACATTTTATAATTTAATAATATGTTTTAAAAGACAATATATGTAATTTTTAAGCATTAGTTTTACAGTAAAGATCTAGTAACAACACATACTAGTTTTTACATTTTATATGTAACAATACAATTATTAGTGTTGTTTAAAAGGAAAAATGTATCATTTATCAGAGAGTTCAAATGAATCTGAGGATAGTTTTATCAGTTTGTGATGCTCTGGTTGTTATGTTAAATTAATGGGTCAAACTTTACAGTAAGGTCTCATTAGTTAACGTTAGTTGATGCATTAATGAGCATTTCATTTGTTACAATATTTTAATCATTTTTGTCAACATTGGTTTAAAAAATATTCATGATTATTTCACATTAGTCCAGTAAGTAATATGAATATTTAAATAAATAAAAATAAAATAGCAAAAAAAAATATTCATGATTAGTTAACATTAGTCCATTACATATTATTTTAATAAATATAAATAAAATAGCAACTTTTGTATCAGGAAACACTAAAATGAGCTTTATATGAGATGATTAATAATGTTTTAGAAGATTGTATATTGTTAGTTCAAGTGTTAGCAATGAATGCTCCTCTTCCACCTGTTGACCTGCATTATTATTATTATTATTATGTGCATGAGTAGTTTGCATTGATTTGTATTTGTGAATGAAGTGTGTTTTCATTCATAACAGCTGAGCAGTATGTGCTGTATTTACAAGAGTGATGGCAGGGCTCTCTAATATATCAGCTTATATAATGACAAATTAGCGCTCTGAAAAATGAAACCTAAATAAAAGAAACTCAGACAAACAGGTGCATGTTACCATCAGACTTTTATCCTAAACTGGGTCAGAGAAGAAGGGGAAAGGAGGGTTAAAACCCAGATATTGCAGGGCTGGTTATATAGTCCTGATGACAAAAGGTGCTCTACTTCTCTGAAGGGCAGCGACTGGAACCAGATCACGAAATCCAACCGGCCTTTTGTTCAGCATGACCTGGAAACAGAGTAAAAGCTAGTGACGTTATGAGTCGTCGACATGCACATAATCACTTTTCTCCCTGCATGATTCACTCCCGGCCGAATCCTAGTTCTTCATTTTCATCAGACTGATTTGCATGAAGCAGGAGAGAATCGGTCTTTTTTCAGGTCTGTTCCAGCAAACCTGGAGATTTGGGAAAGCAGTGTTTGTGTAACCTGCTCGGTATTTGAAGCAGCGCTGATGAATCCCACAGTCGTGTTTGTCTGATTCAGCATTTTGCAGAAATCGTCTAAGTCTAAACACGTCGCTCTTGTCAGATAAGAACAGCACACGGAGGATACAATTCACACAGACTCACCAAAACTGGACAATAGAAGATTGTAGAAACGTTGCCTGATCTGATGAGTCTTGATTTCTGCAACATTCAGATGTAGGGTCAGAATTTGGTGTAAAGAACATGAAAGCATGGATCATCCTGCCTTGTCTCAACGGTTCAGGCTGGTGGTGGTGTAATGGTGTGGGGGGTATTTTCTTGGCACACTTTGGGTCCATTAGTACCAATTGAGCATCGTTTAAACGCCACAGTCTACCTGAGTATTGTTGCTGACCATGTCCATCCCTTTATGACTACAGTGTACCATCTTCTGATGTACTTCCAGCAGGATAATGCACCGTGTCACAAAGATCAAATCATCTCAGACTGGTTTCTTGAACATCACAATGAGTTCACTTTACTCAAATGACCTCCACAGTCACCAGATCTCAATCCAATAGAGCACCTTTGGGATGTGGTGGAACGAGAGATTCTCATCATGGATGTGCAGACGACAAATCTGCAGCAACTGTGTGATGCTATCACGACAATATGGACCAAAATCTCTGAGCAATGTTTCCAACACCTTGTTGAATCTATGCCACGAAGAATTAAGACCGTTCTGAAGGCAAAAGGGGTCCAACCCGGTCCTAGCAAGTGTACCTAATAAAGTGGCCTGTGAGTGTATATATATATACAGCATGCCCTCCAAAAGTATTGGAACAGCAAAGTCCAAATTGCTCTGTTGGCTGTGGAGTCAAGACATTTACAAATATGATTAAAAGATTAATATGAGACAAAAGTACAGAATGTCACATTTTATTATTAGCCGCTTCAACACATTCATGTTTTACCAGCTAAGAAGTTCAGCACTTTTAGTGTTTCATCCCCCGATCTGATGTGAGCAGAAGTATTGGGACAGTTGCCAGCACACAAACCAGGATGAAGACGAGGGAGCTGACTTTGAGAGAAAAGCATGTAATTTGGATGCTAAAATAAAATAAGTCAATTATAGCTCTAGCAAAAACAAAGGGCATGGAGAAATCACGAGTTTGGAAACAACCAGCGACACCAGCAACGACCTGATCAGCTGAGAAAACAACAGTAGATGATGACAGACAAATCATAAAAGCTGTGAAAATAAACCCTAAAAGATGTGTCTGTAAAATCACCAACAGCGTCCAGAAAGCTGCGGTGATGCTCTGATGATCTTCTGTCCTCAGGAGACTCTGACACAGAATTACAGACGCTACAGCGAGATGCAAACCTCTGACCAGCCTGAATGAACCTCTGATGAACCTTTATCTAAGTGATAGGAAAGCAAAACTGTGGAGAAAAAGGGAACTGCAAAAGATCCCAATCATACAGCCTCATGTGTAAAGCACGGTGGAGGGGGTGTCATGGCATGGTGGAGGTGGTGTCATGGCATGGTGGAGGTGATGTCATGGCACGGTGGAGGTGGTGTCATGGCATGGTGGAGGTGGTGTCATGGCATGGTGGAGGTGGTGTCATGGCATGGTGGAGGTGGTGTCATGGCATGGTGGAGGTGGTGTCATGGCATGGTGGAGGTGGTGTCATGGCAAGGAGGAGGTGGTGTCATGGCATGGTGGAGGTGGTGTCATGGCATGGTGGAGGTGGTGTCATGGCATGGTGGAGGTGATGTCATGGCACGGTGGAGGTGGTGTCATGGCATGGTGGAGGTGATGTCATGGCACGGTGGAGGTGGTGTCATGGCATGGTGGAGGTGATGTCATGGCATGGTGGAGGGGGTGTCATGGCATGGTGGTGGCATGGTGGAGGTGGTGTCATGGCATGGTGGAGGTGGTGTCATGGCATGGTGGAGGTGGTGTCATGGCATGGTGGAGGTGATGTCATGGCAAGGTGGAGGTGGTGTCATGGCACGGTGGAGGTGGTGTCATGGCATGGTGGAGGTGGTGTCATGGCATGGTGGAGGTGATGTCATGGCATGGTGGAGGGGGTGTCATGGCATGGTGGAGGTGATGTCATGGCATGGTGGAGGGGGTGTCATGGCACGGTGGAGGTGGTGTCATGGCACGGTGGAGGTGGTGTCATGGCACGGTGGAGGTGGTGTCATGGCATGGTGGAGGTGGTGTCATGGCATGGTGGAGGTGGTGTCATGGCATGGTGGAGGTGGTGTCATGGCATGGTGGAGGTGGTGTCATGGCATGGTGGAGGGGGTGTCATGGCATGGTGGAGGTGGTGTCATGGCATGGTGGAGGTGGTGTCATGGCACGGTGGAGGTGGTGTCATGGCACGGTGGAGGTGGTGTCATGGCACGGTGGATGTGGTGTCATGGCACGGTGGAGGTGGTGTCATGGCACGGTGGAGGTGGTGTCATGGCACGGTGGAGGTGGTGTCATGGCATGAGCATGCATGACTGTCTCTGGAACAACTCTACTGATGACTTCATGTGTGATGACAGTAGCAGAATGAATTTGGAAGGGTACAAAACCATCTTGTCTACCAATATTCACAAAAATGCCCCCAGATTCATGGGAAGTGCTTCATATTGCATCAGGACAATGACCCAAAACACCCGGCCAGCTCAGTCAAGGAGTTTATAAGGGCAAAGAAACGGAAAGTCTTAGACAATCTCCAGCTTTAAATCTGATTGAACATGAATTTCACCCGCTGAAGAGGAGAGTAAAGGCAGAAACAGTTGGAATTGACTGCATTAAAGGCTGGGAAAGTATTTCAAAGGATGAGATCGAGAGTCTGGTGATGTCTGTGTCACAGAATCACTGCTGTGATCTGAAACTAAATAATAGCGTTTAATATTTTATATCTGCCTCAACTGTCCCAATACTGACGCTCACATCAGATCAGGGGATGAACTCTAAAAGTGCTATTCTTTTTATTTGGTGAAACATGTATGTGTTGAAGCGGCTAATAATAAAATGTGACATTCTGTAGTTTTATCTCATATTCATCTTTTAATCATATTTGCAAATGTCTTGACTCCACAGCCAACAGATCAATTTCGTCTTTACTGTCCCGTTACTTATGGAGGGCACTGTATATATTAGTTCTGTCAAAATTAAGCATTTCAATTAACCAGTTAACGCCACCCCACTCACAACTGCTGCTTCAGTCTCTTGTTTCTCAAACAATTGTGTTTATTTAGAAGCAGAACGTCTTTACGAACACATTAAACGGATCAATGCTTTTCAAACACGCACTCCACTTTGTCTCAGCGTCAGGTGCGAGGCAAACAAGCGTGGAAGCGGTACAGCTTCAGTAGAACAACAGTGAACTGTGGGAAGATGATATGTCAGTATAAACTAATGTTTGCGCTGTAGCCTGTATCATTTCATATTAAAGCGCGATGAGAGAATATGTGTCCGATCCACATCACGTCCAGCAGCAGCAGCTCTTAAAGTAATAGCAGCCAGACAAGCTCATAACCAGCTGCTGTGATATCTGTTAAATTACAAACAAACAAGAGGAAAGCTTTTGTTGCTGAAAGGATTCATCTGTATTTCATTTAGACTTCAGTGTTTGATAACTTCAGGTAGCTGAATATGACATTTATTATGATGGGTTAATGTGAAGATTGTTTAAGTTCACTTCGATTAGAAGTTGTTATTTTTTAAAGTCTAATAAATGTTAAAAATGATAGCTCTCAATTATACTGTAATGTTAAATGGTATATTCAATGGTTTAATATTAGGGGAAAATAACAATATCATAGAGACATCAGTATTGGTATCAGTGATACTGACCTTCAGTAATACAAAAATATTAAAAATATACTGTCTTTGATGTTTCTATATTCATTTGAAGATTGAATGTGAAATTAGTGCAATATAAAAGTCTATTTAAAAACTTTAATGTTAGGTGGAATTAATTACGATGAAAATTGTGTGATTAATTAGCCTAGTTAATTTTTTTCTCCTAATTTTATTTTCACTAAAAATATATAAATAAATGCTGTTGCACACAAAATAACATGCATATTATCACATGTTTGTTATATGCATGTTCTTTTGTGTGCAACAGCATTTATTTGAAATATGTTTATATTTATTAATATTTTTGATATGCTGAATTGAAATCATGACCTGTTTCTATAAATGCAATATATTTATAGAGCTGAGGATATGAAGTCTCTACAGTATATAAAGATGTTAACTGTGCAGCTGTGCATTATGTTGTGTAAGAAGAGTAAATAGGAGGGAATATTGAACACCAGTGTTTATAGTCACTACATGTACATGATGCCTTCTTTCCTCCATACGCTGCCTGTGAAAGCAGTGTTTTTCAGGCTCAACATGGGCCATAATTCCCTGGAGTTTGTGTGTAAACGATACATGTGGAGTTCTATGATTCATGATTGTGTTTTTATCCTTAAACAGGGGACTATTTTGACATCCTCATGGATCAGAAGGTGTCTGGTTTCCCCTTTAATGTGATGGAGAACCCCATGTACTGGGGCAGCACTGCCAACTACCTGGGCCTGGCCTTAATGTGAGTCTGATCCGACACACCCCATAACGTCTGAGAACACCAGTGAACATACTTGTGCTTTTAATCATCATTATCATATTATATTATCAGCATCATGTGACCGAAAAACATGATTTCCCCAACATGATTTAAGAATGATCACATGATTGACATCAATCGTATGATCTAAAAAATGTATTAAAGTCAGCATAAAATGAACATTCACCATTGTCTGTTTTCTGAACGCATATTATAGATGTTATTGAATAATTCATCCAGCGTGCATGTTTCTTTTTATTATTGTTTCCTAATTAGCTGATTTGCTGCTCTGATCATTATCAATGTTGAACACTATTTTATCTGTTTCACATGATGTTTAAATTGTGATAAACCACAAAACTATTGTAAAGAAACTAATTATAATATATATAACTTTGCAAGGATGCATTACATTTATCATAAGTGCCAGAAAAGTCATTTATAATGTTCAAAAAAATATTTATATTTCAAATAAATGCGTTTTTTTTTTACTTTCTATTCATCTGTGAATCCTAAAAAATTAAATGTATCATGGTTTACACAAAAATATGAAGCAGCACGACTGTATTCAACATTGATAATAATCAGAAATGTTTAATGAGCAGAATATTATTATGATTTCTGAAGATTATGTGACACTGAAGACTGAAGAGTAATGATGCTGAAAATACAGATTTGGTCACATAAATAAATTACAGTTCAACATATTTTCCAATGAAAAACAGCTGTAAAAATATTCCACAATTTTACTGTATTTTTAATCGTATAAATGCAACCTTGGTTTGCAGAAGAGACTAGAACATTTAGGGTTATTCACACCTGTCTTGTTTGGTTCAATTGAATCGAACTTAAGTTTGCTTCCCCCGTTGGTGCGGATCTTTTGGGCACGTGTGAATACAGAAATCGTAATACTTATTTATTAGTATATTATATATGTTAATTGACATGTGCAAGTCTCAGCAGAGTCAAGTATGTTATTTGATCACAGCATCGCTCTGTATCTAAACAATGAGCTTGTTAATAAAGCACACTCCGCTCCCAATATCCCCAGTACACCGGTCTCTATCCCTCCACGATCCCATCAGCGCAGGCAGAGAGCAGACTCTGTGTTTGAGCAAAGCAGATGTGATTTGCACTGATGGATTTCTCAGGAGCCGTGTGCTGCTATTTCTGCTCTCGCTCCTAATAACACATACGGCCGTCTCGCAGGTTGATAAACCTCTATCGGAATCAGAAAAGCTGAACGCACCTCATGCCAAGAAAGAAATGTGTCATTTGAAAACGACTTGAAATGATGCAAGAGTCGGGTCTATTTTATACCGGATTTATGCAAGTGTTTGACGCCACCAAGTTTGACGTGTGAACAATTAGTGCCTTTATTTCTGCAGCTGTGAATGTGGACTTTATAAAATCTTGACAACAATGACTGGACTGGCTTGCTTGTTCACTAGGCAGCGGCTGATGGAGCAAACGGTCCGTGGTCTCCTAAACTATAAAGCTCCACTGTTGTGTGCGCGTGTGTGTGTGTGTCTCTGTGTGAGTGTGTGAGTGTGTGTCTCTGTGTGTGTGTGTGTGTGTGTGTGTGTGTGTGTGTGTGTGTGTGTGTGTGTGTGAGTGTGTCTCTGTGTGTGAGTGTGTCTCTGTGTGTGTGTGTGTGTGTGAGTGTGTCTGTGTGTGTGTGTGTGTGTTTGTGTGTGTGTGTGTGTGTGTGTGTGTGTGTGTGTGTGTGTGTGTGTGTGTGTGTGTGTGTGTGTGTGTGTGTGTGTGTGTGTGTGTGTGTGTGCGTCTGCGTGTGTGTGTGTGTGTATGTGTGTGCTTGAGCGTGCGGGTGTGTGTCTGTGTGTGTGTGTGTGTGTGTGTGTGTGTGTGTGTGTGTGTGTGTGTGTGTGTGTGTGTGTGTGTGTGTGTGTGTGTGTGTGTCTCTGTGTGTGTGTGTGTGTGTGTGTGTCTCTGTGTGTGTGTGTGTGTGTGTGTGTGTGTGTGTGTGTGTGTGTGTGTGTGTGTGTGTGTGTGTGTGTGTGTGTGTGTGTCTGTGTCTGTGTGCGTGCGTCTGCGTGTGTGTGTGTATGTGTGTGCATGAGCGTGCGGTGCGTCTTGGTTTGCTGTTGGTTTCTGAGATCGATTGAGTCCAGCGCAGTCTCTCCCCAAGTGTTTGTGCGTCAGATGTCTCGGGGATGAAAGAGACCGGCTGCCAGTCATGTGTAGAGAGAGAAATGTGGACACGTGTAGCCCGCTGACCCTCAGATTCTTGTGCCGGGGATGTGAAAACGCTTGTGCCAGCGTCTGTCTGCTACGTCATGACATGAATCATCAGTCCACCTGCTGAAAGACCCGCACCGCAGCGGATGCATTGAGTCGGGATGTAAAGGTTAATTGGTCAGACGGTGAGAGTCAATTTGTCCGGTTTGCGTATCTCACATTATCAACAAACAAACAATAATGTATGCTTGCATTAAAGGAGTAGTTCATCCACAATTAAAACTTGCCGAATATGTGTTCATCCTCAGGCCATCCAAGATGTAGATGAGTTTGTTTCTTCATCAGATTTGGAGAAATGTAGCATTGCATCAGTGTCTCAGCAATGGATGCTCTGCAGTGAATGGGTGCCGCCAGAATGAGAGTCTGATACAAACATCACAATAATCCACACATCTCCAGTCCATCAGTTAACATCTGGAGAAGACAAAAGCTGAAACAAATCCATCATTAAGATGTTTTTAACTAAAATACAAGTCCGTAATCCATAATAACGTTCAGTGAGAAAGTTAATCTGCTGTTGTCTCTCATATCAAAATCCAGCCATATATTAGTTAGAGCTGTTTTGGACTGCTTTGTCTTGTAAACGCTGCTGGATCTGTGCAGATTTCTTGCTGCCTTCACGTGCTATTAGAAATGTCCTTATCCTAATTCCTGAAGTCGTGATTACGAGCTTACCGTATTCAACACTTTAATGTCTGAAAGAATAAAATCTATCATTCCATTGGTTGACAATCATATAAACATTCACCGCGCTATACATGCAGTTTAATGACAACTCTGGAATATCGGTCAAATACATGCTTATTTCACTGTGTATATAACATACAATATGCTTCGAATGATTGTTCATGTCTATAAATACAGTACTTTAGTGACAAGACAAAGGGATGTAGTTGTTGTGAGAACAGCACTGACAGCAGCAGTGGTTGTGTCCTCCACCATGATTAAAGTTTATGACCCGCACAACTCGGAAACTCGTATTGATGATAATTCTGATAGTACATCTCTCCTGATTCAGACCAGACCACTTCTTCACTGAATGAAGCATTATGGATAATGGACTAGTATTTTAGCTATGGTGTAAAGTTAAAATGTCTTAATGATGGATTTGTTTCTAACAAACATGCAGCTTTTGGCTTCACAAGATGAAAAGAGGTCAACTATATTATCACACTTTTATATTTAAAGTTTCATCTACAGTGCTCAGCGTAAATGAGTACACCCTCTTTGAAAAGTTACATTTTACACAATATCTCAATGAACACAAAAAACATTTCCAAAATGTTGACAAGACTAAGTTTAATATAACATCTGTTTAACTTATAACATGAAAGTAAGGTTAATAATTTTTTTATACGTTTAAAAAAAAAAAAAAATTATACGTGTATGTGACTAGTTATTGTGTTTTTATATGTATGTTGTTGTTCTGCTGTGTTGGTGAGCCAAAGATAATTTTCCACTTAGGTGGACAATAAAGTTATACAATACAATACAATACAATAATATAACTTAGAGAACACATTTTTCAGTTTTACTCAAATTAGGGTGATGCAAAAATGAGTACAATGTTCTTTAAATCAAGAAAAGCAGACAGTACATACAGCTGTGCACCTGGAGAAATTATGCTGAAAATACAGCTTTGATCATATAATGACATGTTTTTTTCAATTTGAATAATTTTGCACACTTTTACTGTATTTTTATTAAAATAAAATAAATGCAGAGAACACATTTCACTGCTGGTTATACTCTGTATAATTGTGTATGTGACAAATAAAGCTCATCTGAGCCTAATATTTTTATTTATATATTTTTTAACAATTTAAGAAAAATAAGACTAGTAGTGTTTCATGGGCTTCTGTATATTTGTGGGCATTAGTATTATATTGGACATTGTTTGTACCAAGTTTTTTGGTACTGTTGTTTAATTATTGTTATTGAGCCTCTTTTTTAAAAGAAAATAATGAATTAAATAACTCATTTGAAAAATATAATTGCTGTGGCATTTCTGCACAATGATATTATGCTGCTTTTGGGGCATTTTGCAACCCCTTCAAATTGAAATGTCCAGTGAGTGGCACTAAGAGCAAGCTCAGTTTTATCTGAAGCAGATGAATGTGAATCTGACGATGTTTCATTACATTGGTTGTTGTTTGTATCACAATAGTTTGGAAATGATAGGCACTAAAAGGTTATGCTGTATCGTGTGTGAAAACAACGTCACTAAATCCAACTCAGATAGTGTTAACACAAGTAAACGTGAGATAAAACTCATTTGCTCAAGCATCATGTCATTTTATCTTGCTTCCACAAGTGTTTGAGCGGTTTCATCATGACTCGTGTTCAGTGTTGGGAAGGTTACTTTGGAAATGTGATGGGTTACAGATTACAAGTTACCCTACTTGAAATGTAATACGTAGTGTAACTTTTCAATTACTTTATTAAAGTAATGTAACCGATTACATTTGATTACTTTTCTACATTTCTAATGTTTTCAACTGTTAAGACCATTGCACACTGAGTTAACGTTAAAAAATAAATACGACCTCGCGTTGTGTCAATCACATTTACACACTGCCTCCGAAACTTTCGTCTGTCATAAGAAAATCAGATCAGGTTAAATTTTCTGCGTTTTTTGCATCCGTAGCATGCATTTTGACTCAGTGTGCAACGACCATTAATTTTGTAACACAACCACACTACAATGATAGAAATTCACTCCTTTTTTTAATCCCCCCAAAACCTAAACAGTCTCAATTATCAAGCCATTTTGATTTTGGAGTGAATAACCAGCGCTCTCTTCCACCTTCAATACCACGACTGAGGTGAGACCCTGGAGCAAGGCACCGAACCCTGAACCCCCGGGCGCCTCAGCAATATGGCTGCCCACTGCCCGAGGTGTGTGTGTGTGTGTGTGTGTGTGTGTGTGTGTGTTCACTGCTGTGTGTGTGTGTGTGTGTGTGTGTGTGTGTGTGTTTACTGCTGTGTGTGTGTGTGTGTGTGTGTGTGTGTGTGTGTGTGTGTGTGTGTGTGTGTGTGTGTGTGTGTGTGTGTGTGTGTGTGTGTGTGTGTGTGTGTGTGTGTGTGTGTGTGTGTGTTTACTGCTGTGTGTGTGTGTGTGTGTGTGTGTGTGTGTGTTTACTGCTGTGTGTGTGTGTGTGTGTGTGTGTGTGTGTGTTTACTGCTGTGTGTGTGTGTGTGTGCGTGCGTGCGTGCGTGCGTTGTGTGTTTACTGCTGTGTGTGTGTGTGTGTGCGTGCGTGCGTGCGTGCGTGCGTGTGTGTGTGTGTGTGTTCACTGCTGTGTGTGTGTGTGTGTGTGTGTGTGTGTGTGTGTGTGTGTGTGTGTGTGTGTGTGTGTGTGTGTGTGTGTGTGTGTGTGTGTGTGTGTGTGCACTTGGATGGGTTAAATGCAGAGCACAAATTCCGAGTATAGGTCACCACACTTGGCCACATGTCACTTCACTTTCATTAATTCATTTATGCCTGGCTGCGCAAATCATTTTACTCCAGACTGTTTTCTGAATGAGGGACGATTCAAGGCAGCTTTTGTTCAAAAGTTCAAACTCAAGGATGATCACTTCACAGAAGAGAGAGGCGGGTGAGCAGTGATCATTAGCATGTAAAGAGTCACTGTGAACAGAGCTGTTTTTGACGAGGTAAAAAGGGTGTTTTACACAACCACTGAGACCATTTCAAGAAGACCCTAATGAATCATACCACCTTGTGGAGAATGATGTCCCCTTTGAAACACAGCCACCATAAACTCAGACTTACTTTAAAATCATGCTGAGGATAAAAACAGATTTAAAATCATAACAAGAAATTATTTAATAGCTATGAAACTGTTTTTGATCAAATCTTTGCATAGCTATGACAGGATCTAACAATGCCTTAGAAAAAAAAGATTTCATCTTAAAAAATAAATAAAGCATATACATAAACTCCTATAAGAAATATAAGAGTTATCGGAAACATTGGTGTTTCATATTTTAGAGCAGTCACTGCAATTTATGAAAGAAATCAATTAAATCTGTATGTGGGAGTGTGTGAAAACAAATCTCCTTAACATTTTCATAAGTAGCTATAATTTAATTAAAACAATTTTCTCAGTAACTGTAACTGAGTACAGCTACTTTTATTTTGTAATTAAATTCCGTAATTCCGTTACATGTAACTAGTTTCACCGGAGCGCTTCACATCACAAGTGTAACGCTGCACCGGGTGCGCTAACGAGCTAGATTACTACGGCAGAAAAGACAAACAGCGATGCAAACATCACAATGTATTAGTGTGCAAATCATGCACTGTGCTAAAAGTGTTTTGAGATCATAACATAGTATTGTGCAAGCAAATACATGAAAATGAGTCAGTTAATCAATAATCTGCTCAGTAATCATACTTTGTGTGAAAAGGAATACAAGGTGTTGGTGTTGTAATGCCTCTAGTGTTCATTTCAGCTGTTGTAAATGTACTCTTTTGGTGAAATGTAGGTTTATGCATGTTTTTTTGTCGTTTAAAAGCCGCCTCCACCTGTACATGTCAGTGACCAATGAAAAAAGCTAAAGCGGTTTCTTCCACTAATCGACGCCGACACACGTTAATGTTTCCAAGCGCTCGTAGATGTCGTGTAACCTCTCTGCTCAGGAAGAACCACGTAAGCACTACGCCAACACACGGCACACTCTTAAACCACCTCCCATGCTGTTCCTCCTCCATCCTCGGCTCTTTTCCATGCTCTTTATCCGTTCACTGCTAGTGAGCAATGTTCCTTTTGAGATCCAGCATCTTAATAATGATATCATACAAAGGTGCACAGCTGTATCCACACACATCAGCCACTTTGTCTGCTTTTCTTCATTTAAAAACATTGAACTTTTCTATAATCTCATATATGAAATATTGCAATAATATACACATCTGTTCAATGTTTAAAATGTGTTAATGAAAGACGTCGCTTATGCTCACCGATTGCATTAAAACAGTAATATTGTGAAATATTATTACTATTTAAAATAGCTGTGTTCTATGTGAATATCTGTTAAAATGTAATTTATTTCTGTATTTTCAGCATCATTACTGCAGTCTTCAGTGTCACATGATCATCAGAAATCATAATAATATGCTGATTTGCTCATGAAATATTTCTGATTATTATTGTCAATGTTGAAAACAGCTGTGCTGCCAAATATTTTTATGGAAACGGTGATACTTTGATGAAAAGAAACGTGAAAAGAACAGCAATTTTGTAATTTATTAATGTCTTTACAGTCAGTTTCGATCAACTGAATGTGCTCTTGTTGAATAAAAGTATTAATTTATTTCCAAAACAATCTTACATCCCAAACTTAGTGTAAATAAAACAGATGGAAATCGAAATTCATCAGAGCTGTAGGGGATTTATTAGATTTTATGCAAATGTATCTTGAAGTGATTATTTATATCTCTTTTTGTCATTTATTTTATTTTGCAATGAATTAAATGAACTTGGACTTTTTAAAGCAGGAAATAAAAAAGTAGAAATAATTATCACACAGAAATTGCTATTGAATTTCACAGTTACAAAGAAACAGCAAGCGACATGAATTATACGTGTTATTTTAGAGTAGATAAATATGTTTGACAGTGTGTAACATTCTCTTCTTGCTGTGTGAAATAAACCACACAAATTCCACACAAACAGCGTTTCTATGGGTTTTAAATCTGGTTAGCTGAGATTTGATTGGTTGATTTCATCCTCCTGCTCCTGACATGTGTGTGACGTCTTAACGCGGTTAAGAATAGGTGCTGAGAAGAGAACACAACAGTAACGAGTAGTTGGTGAATCCTCTGATGGTCTGGCCTGTGTGTGCAGCTCCTGTGCTCCAGCATCACGGCTCTACATACAGAGCACATATTTCCCTGTCATCATTATTATAGCAACCAGGCTCCACACACCTCGTCTAATCACCTGCTTATATTAGATGTGTTGTTTTCAGCATGGTTCTGCCACGAACACACAGTACTGTTTATTTTCTGTGCTAATTATCAGGTTGAGCTGGAGATGTTCACATGCATTAGTGAAAATAAACGAGTTACTTTCCATGTAATGTCAGATGAGAGTGGAATGAAGGTGCACACACTTTGATATCCTTTTCAATAATTCTGTCTGGGTAACAAATTGATGTACCTTAATGTTAGTAGAAATGTATTTCTTTTACACATCTGTGGAATTTAGAAAAGATATAGATCATCAATATTTTTTTACTGGCAGGTAGATCTTAATTTTCTAATCTTGGAGCTTTTTTAATGAATCTCAATATTGTTTCTTCTCATTTCATGTAATATTTGGATGTTATTATATCAAATAATATTGTGTGTGTGTGTGTGTGTGCGTGCGTGCGTGCGTGCGTGCGTGGGTGGGTGGGTGGGTGGGTGTGTGTGTGTGTGTGTGTGTGTGTGTGTGTGTGTGTGTGTGTGTGTGTGTGTGTGTGTGTGTGTGTGTGTGTGTGTGTGTGTGTGTGTTTATTGTGTGTGTGTGTGTGTGTGTGTGTTTATTGTGTGTGTGTTTATTGTGTGTGTTAATTTAATATTCTATTAGTTGGCGTATTATATTTTTCTGTTATTGTATCAAATATTATATTAAAATATATCTTTTTTTTAATCTGATAAAATGTATGAATAATTAATATTTCTTCCTGGCCATCAAATCATGATTTTCTAATTGTGTTGTCGGGAATTTTTATATTATTCAGTATTCAGTATTATATGTAATGTTATTTACGTTAATTTGTAGCTGTTATTATACACTGTAAAAAGTGATGCTTACTTAACTTTAAAAAATAATAATTGAAAAAGTTAAGTCACAACTGACGATTCACTTAACTTGTACTTTTTTATTATTAATTACTTAATCATTTTAAGGCAACGGCAATCTTTAAGGCATTTTTTTAAGTTAAGTCAACGTATCACTTTTTACAGTGATAAGAAGCATATTTATGAAATATTGTGTGTCATCGAGCAGCACGCAGACTCCGAGTAAAACAAGCAACGTTTCACAAAAGTCAAATATTTCATTGTGTTTGGGGAAATATCTGCACTCCTTCAATGCCTGGAGCTAACTGCTGTATTCACTGTAAAAATAAAATATAGTTGTTTTATCTTAATATCATTTGTTACCCGCTGACTTAAAATGTTTAATTTAGTCAACTAAAATATTCCAGTTGTTCTTAAATTAACATTGAGTATCTTAACATTACAAGTTGACTAAACTAAACATTTTAAGTCAGCGAGGTAACAAATTATTTTAAGTTGAAACAACTTTCTGAAACATTTTGTTTTACAGTGTATCAAAAAATACTATATCAAAATATTTTAAATTTAGTTTTATACTTCATCAGAGAAAATGTACGAATCATGAATATTTCTTTGCATCATCACTTTCTTGACTTTCTAATCTTCCTTGTAATGAATTTTTAATATTAAAGTATTACAGTAAAGTATTTTTATATTATTTTTGCATAATATCTGACTGTTATTATATCAAAAAATATTTGATAAAAATGTAAATGTTGATTTTTATATATTTCATTGGAGAATATGAATCATGAAATTTCTCAATTTGTGAATTATTATCACATCTTCAAATCTTGTAATGAATTGTAATATTTTATATCATATTATTGTATAGATATTTATCTGTCATTATTGTTACTTTTCAGTTTTTTGCATGCATGAATTCATTATTTCCTTATTTTATATTTCCTGACTTGCCAGTCATAAAAAGATTAAAATAAAAAAGCATGAATATACTGTACATTTACACACATATGGAGCACATATGTTTATTGATAATATGTAGCACATGTGTGTATTGATACATATGTAGCACTTGTGTGTATTGATACATATGTAGCACATGTGTGTATTGATACATATGCAGCACATGTGTGTATTGATACATATGTAGCACGTGTGTGTATTTATACATATGTAGCACATGTGTGTATTGATACATATGTAGCACATGTGTGTATTGATACATATGCAGCACATGTGTGTATTGATACATATGCAGCACATGTGTTTATTGATACATATGTAGCACATGTGTGTATTGATACATATGTAGCACATGTGTGTATTGATACATATGCAGCACATGTGTGTATTGATACATATGCAGCACATGTGTTTATTGATACATATGTAGCACATGTGTGTATTGATACATATGTAGCACATGTGTGTATTGATACATATGCAGCACATGTGTGTATTGATACATATGCAGCACATGTGTTTATTGATACATATGTAGCACATGTGTGTATTGATACATATGTAGCACATGTGTGTATTGATACATATGCAGCACATATGTTTATTGATAATATGTAGCACTAGCACATGTGTGTATTGATACATATGTACATATGTAGCACATGTGTGTATTGATACATATGTAGCACATGTGTGTATTGATACATATGTGTGTATTGATACATATGTAGCATGTGTGTATTGATACGCACATGTGTGTATTGATACATATGTAGCACATGTGTGTATTGCAGCACGCACATGTGTGTATTGATAGCACATGTGTTTATTGATACATATGTAGCACATGTGTGTATTGATACATATGTAGCACGTGTGTATTGATACATATGTAGCACATGTGTGTATTGATACATATGTAGCACATGTGTTTATTGATACATATGTAGCACATGTGTGTATTGATACATATGTAGCACATGTGTTTATTGATACATATGTAGCACATGTGTGTATTGATACATATGTAGCACATGTGTGTATTGATACATATGTAGCACATGTGTGTATTGATACATATGTAGCACATGTGTGTATTGATACATATGTAGCACATGTGTTTATTGATACATATGTAGCACATGTGTGTATTGATACATATGTAGCACATGTGTATTGATACATATGTAGCACATGTGTGTATTGATACATATGTAGCACGTGTGTGTATTGATACATATGTAGCACGTGTGTGTATTGATACATATGTAGCACGTGTGTGTATTGATACATATGTAGCACGTGTGTGTATTGATACATATGTAGCACGTGTGTGTATTGATACATATGTAGCACGTGTGTGTATTGATACATATGTAGCACATGTGTGTATTGATACATATGTAGCACATGTGTGTATTGATACATATGTAGCACATGTGTGTATTGATACATATGTAGCACATGTGTGTATTGATACATATGTAGCACATGTGTGTATTGATACATATGTAGCACGTGTGTGTATTGATACATATGTAGCACGTGTGTGTATTGATACATATGTAGCACGTGTGTGTATTGATACATATGTGTGTTTATTGATACATATGTAGCACATGTGTGTATTGATACATATGTAGCACATGTGTGTATTGATACATATGTAGCACATGTGTGTATTGATACATATGTAGCACATGTGTGTATTGATACATATGTAGCACATGTGTGTATTGATACATATGTAGCACATGTGTGTATTGATACATATGTAGCACATGTGTGTATTGATACATATGTAGCACATGTGTGTATTGATACATATGTAGCACATGTGTGTATTGATACATATGTAGCACATGTGTGTATTGATACATATGTAGCACATGTGTGTATTGATACATATGTAGCACTTGTGTCTTGAATACTCTCACGAAGGGTCTAATATCAGGCGTGCAGGTCTCTCAGATAACAGTGCTTGTAGGACTACATCCTCAAGGAGCTCAGCCTCTTATCTGAAACAGAGAGCAATACTTCTTTGTGTAAGAACAAGAGGTTGTGAGCCCTCTTTTTTGTCAATAAAGCAGGTTCAATTGCATCTGTTCTTCAGTAGATGTGTATCAGTAACTGTGACGTGTGAGCTGCGTTGGCTTTGTGATTTGTGAGGATTGGTGAGTGATAGACAGGCAGGTTTACATGCAATCTGTGCTGAAAGATCTGCAGCTTTCATTGTGCTGGTTAAAGGCTGTCGTTCACAGA
This sequence comes from Schizopygopsis malacanthus, assembly GCA_027474115.1. Lineage (NCBI taxonomy): Eukaryota > Metazoa > Chordata > Actinopteri > Cypriniformes > Cyprinidae > Schizopygopsis > Schizopygopsis malacanthus. Next base: position 27,253,145 of record CM049883.1, read on the forward strand.
GCTCTACTGCGTATATAACTCGTCTCTTGCAGTTTTGTTTTGGCCGGATTGTTTGCAGTGCAGTCACAGGGCTATTTAACCCTCTGCTACTGTTTAGTCGTTTTATACTGAAATAAAAATAAATAAATACATTTCTGTTTTTTTTTTTAACTGATTGGTACGAAAATGTTTATATATACTGAACAAAATTATAAACACAACACTTGTTTTTGCCCCCATTTTTCATGAGCTGAACTCAAAGATCTAAGACTTTTTCTATGAACACAAAAGGCCAATTTCTCTCAAATATTGTTCACAAATCTGTCTAAATCTGTGTTAGTGAGCACTTCTCCTTTGCCGAGATAATGCATCCACACCTCTCCAAAGTGCCAGACGCCATCGAATGTGAGCCTTTGCCCACTCAAGTCGGTTACGACGACGAACTGCAGTCAGGTCGAGACCCCGATGAGGATGACGAACATGCAGATGAGCTTCCTGAGATGTTTTCTGACAGTTTGTGCAGAAATTATTTGGTTATGCAAACCGATTGTTGCAGCAGCTGTCCGGGTGGCTGGTCTCAGACGATCTTGGAGGTGAAGATGCTGGATGTGGAGGTCCTGGGCTGGTGTGGTTACACGTGGTCTGCGGTTGTGAGGCCGGTTGGATGTACTGCCAAATTCTCTGAAATGCCTTTGGAGACGGCTTATGGTAGAGAAATGAACATTCAATTCACGGGCAACAGCTCTGGTGGACATTCCTGCAGTCAGCATGCCAATTGCACGCTCCCTCAAAACTCACGACGTCTGTGGCATTGTGCTGTGTGATAAAACTGCACATTTTAGAGTGGCCTTTTATTGTGGCCAGCCTAAGGCACACCTGTGCAATAATCATGCTGTCTAATCAGCATCTTGATATGCCACACCTGTGAGGTGGATGATTATCTCGTTCACTAACACAGATTTACACAGATTTGTGAACAATTTTTGAGGGAAATAGGCCTTTTGTGTTCATAGAAAAAGTCTTAGATCTTTGAGTTCAGCTCATGAAAAATGGGGGCAAAAACAAAAGTGTTACATTTATAACTTTGTTCAGTGTATGTGTATACATTATATATATATATATATATATATATATATATGTAATGATGAAATCAGCACATAAAACATGAGAACGTCTGCAGATTAATGTTGATTATTCATTACTGAAAATATAGAATTACAGTTTAAATCAGTATGAATTAAGATACAATAAGTAATACTTTGATAAATAAATACTTTACATTTTAGATCATATTTTATTTAATTTAATTTTTCGGATCTCAGAATCACTTGATTCAGTTCATAAAACTGGGATTGAATGATTCATTCATGAATCTCCAGTTCAGCTGCTCTGATACTGATCCGTTTCTTACACAAAGCAATCATAAGACATATGGACGGACCACTTTTATGAAAGCCGTTCAGGTTTATAACAACATGAGGGTGAGATATGATTCATAAAGCTTCATATTAACCCAGTTTCCAGTCTTTTATTCTCTCCGTGAGGCTGCAATTAGGTCAAGACTGAACTGTCATTAATATTTATGGCAGTCGTTTGGGTAACGAGCGTAACTATATCACGTTATACTGCGCTCAGAGGAACTTCACATCACTGTCTTCATTAGATGTTCTGCTTGTGATTGGCCAGTAGGATGTGATTAACCCAAATGACTCGAATCAGATGCTTTGAGAGCATGGAAGCGGTCATTAATGAACAGCACTTGATGTCTTTCTCTGAAGAATCAGATGTTATTAGGAGCATATTTGCATTGAATGAATGTTTCCCAGAAGCTTGTACTTCAGCGCTCGGTTTCACAGCACGAAAAAGTTCAGTTTGCACTTAATGTGAGTTAAAGGAAAAGGTCAAATCATGTGAATATACCAAATCTGTCCTTTTCAGTAAGTGCACTCTTTATTGTAGGAAATGGTTCAAAGAAAAGAAAATGTGTGGAACAGATTCCAGCTGTGAACGAGTCATCTTAATTATTAAACTCATAGACCTTCATAAAATCCGTTTTCATGCTGGTTTATATACGTTTACTGATGAACATTTCTGCGGTTTAATTATTAAAACTGTTCATTGCACATAACTAGGAGGAATTAGACGCTGCTCTAAAGTGTGTCTTGAAGGCCACAGACTGTGTAAAAGTGTGAGGAACGAGGTAAAGTGGATTAAATGAAGCTGAAATGCTGTGATCACAGAAGGGAACCAGGTCACACTGTTAGAGCATCATCTGTCCTAGGTAATAATTAACCAGCAGAAACGCAGACGGAGGATGACGAGTCGCCTGTCTGTCAGGAGAAGACACGGTACAAATGAATGAAATCAGAGAAGCGGAGCAGAAATGTGCAAGTTAGGCCACCCTGACCTCACGGAAATCAGATAATCGCATGAAAACATCTGCCGTTTCACCACAAAACCAAGAGAATTCATTTATTTTGCATTTTATTTATATGACAATTAAACATTTCCTCCATGATAATCATAACTGTGGTCTAGCAGTTTTAGTTTTTTTGTTTAATTTTATGATTATTAATAGTATTATATATTTATGTTATGTTATTATTCTTAATGGTTATTTTCATTACTGAAAATATGGAATTACAGTTTAAGATACAAGAAATAATACCATGGTAAATAAATACTTTAGAATTGAGATAATACATTCTATTTCTATTCTATTCTGCAGGACAATTAAACATGTTCCTCCTGGTCAACATTGTTGTATTGAGTCATTTATTTATGTTTTGTGGTAATTTACATTATTCTCTATTGATAATACCATTCGATTTTCATTAATGAAGATTTAGAATTAAATTTGATATTGATAACAAATAATACCATGATAAATACTTTATAATTCAGATAATATATTGTCATTTTTATTCATTATATATATTTTTTAATTGTATTACTTTTCTTTGTTACAGTAAAAAGAATGTTTTGAATTATATACATGAGAATAATGGCACAATGAATGCAAACGAGCTGAAAATAGGCTTTGTTTAACCCAATAAAATGAATTAATTTGATTTTTTGGGGGTTAAATGTGAATGAAACATGTTCTTGTCAGGTTTTGTCACTTAATCTAGTCTTTCTCTGTCTGGTAAAGTATTCATCACTGATCTTCTAGTCCAGGGTCGGCAAGCTTTTTTGATTTTTCTGGTTATCCACTGTATATACAGGTCATCTGTTGTGGATTACATTGCATAGAAGCAACACAAAGCATTTAAACACATACTCTGATCCCTGTTTGTCCAAGCGTCTGACGTCCCTAAAGTCAATCTGTTCCTCAGACAGTCAGTCTGTCCCGGCGAAGGACCGCGACTCTCACGCGTCAGACTCGATGGGAAATCGTGTCATCTGTTCCTCAGACAGTCAGTCTGTCCCGGCGAAGGACCGCGACTCTCACGCGTCAGACTCGATGGGAAATCGTGTCATCTGTTCCTCAGACAGTCAGTCTGTCCCGGCGAAGGACCGCGACTCTCACGCGTCAGACTCGATGGGAAATCGTGTCATCTGTTCCTCAGACAGTCAGTCTGTCCCGGCGAAGGACCGCGACTCTCACGCGTCAGACTCGATGGGAAATCGTGTCATCTGTTCCTCAGACAGTCAGTCTGTCCCGACGAAGGACCGCGACTCTCACGCGTCAGACTCGATGGGAAATCGTGTCATCTGTTCCTCAGACAGTCAGTCTGTCCCGACGAAGGACCGCGACTCTCATGCATCAGACTCGATGGGAAATCATGTCATCTGTTCCTCAGACAGTCAGTCTGTCCCGACGAAGGACCGCGACTCTCATGCATCAGACTCGATGGGAAATCGTGTCATCTGTTCCTCAGACAGTCAGTCTGTCCCGGCGAAGGACCGCGACTCTCACGCGTCAGACTCGATGGGAAATCGTGTCATCTGTTCCTCAGACAGTCAGTCTGTCCCGGCGAAGGACCGCGACTCTCACGCGTCAGACTCGATGGGAAATCGTGTCATCTGTTCCTCAGACAGTCAGTCTGTCCCGGCGAAGGACCGCGACTCTCACGCGTCAGACTCGATGGGAAATCGTGTCATCTGTTCCTCAGACAGTCAGTCTGTCCCGGCGAAGGACCGCGACTCTCACGCGTCAGACTCGATGGGAAATCGTGTCATCTGTTCCTCAGACAGTCAGTCTGTCCCGGCGAAGGACCGCGACTCTCACGCGTCAGACTCGATGGGAAATCGTGTCATCTGTTCCTCAGACAGTCAGTCTGTCCCGGCGAAGGACCGCGACTCTCACGCGTCAGACTCGATGGGAAATCGTGTCATCTGTTCCTCAGACAGTCAGTCTGACCCGGCGAAGGACCGCGACTCTCACGCGTCAGACTCGATGGGAAATCGTGTCATCTGTTCCTCAGACAGTCAGTCTGTCCCGGCGAAGGACCGCGATCGTGTCCTCTCTCACGCGTCAGACTCGATGGGAAATCGTGTCATCTGTTCCTCAGACAGTCAGTCTGTCCCGGCGAAGGACCGCGACTCTCACGCGTCAGACTCGATGGGAAATCGTGTCATCTGTTCCTCAGACAGTCAGTCTGTCCCGGCGAAGGACCGCGACTCTCACGCGTCAGACTCGATGGGAAATCGTGTCATCTGTTCCTCAGACAGTCAGTCTGTCCCGGCGAAGGACCGCGACTCTCACGCGTCAGACTCGATGGGAAATCGTGTCATCTGTTCCTCAGACAGTCAGTCTGTCCCGGCGAAGGACCGCGACTCTCACGCGTCAGACTCGATGGGAATCGTGTCATCGTTCCTCAGACAGTCATCTCCCGGCGAAGGACCGCGACTCTCACGCGTCAGACTCGATGGGAAATCGTGTCATCTGTTCCTCAGACAGTCAGTCTCCGGCGAAGGACCGCGTCCCGGCGAAGGACCGCGACTCTCACGACTCTCACGTCAGACTCGATGGGAATCGTGTCATCGTTCCTCAGACAGTCATCTCCCGGCGAAGGACCGCGACTCTCACGCGTCAGACTCGATGGGAAATCGTGTCATCTGTTCCTCAGACAGTCAGTCTGTCCCGGCGAAGGACCGCGACTCTCACGCGTCAGACTCGATGGGAAATCGTGTCATCTGTTCCTCAGACAGTCAGTCTGTCCCGGCGAAGGACCGCGACTCTCACGCGTCAGACTCGATGGGAAATCGTGTCATCTGTTCCTCAGACAGTCAGTCTGACCCGGCGAAGGACCGCGACTCTCCCGTCGACTCGATGGGACGTGTCATCTGTTCCTCAGGAGTCTCTGTCCCGACGAAGGACCGCGACTCTCACGCGTCAGACTCGATGGGAAATCGTGTCATCTGTTCCTCAGACAGTCCTCCCGGCGAAGGACCGCGACTCTCACGCGTCAGTCGATGGGAAATCGTGTCTGTCCAGTCAGTGGCGAAGGACCGCGACTCTCACGCGTCAGACTCGATGGGAATTGTGTCATCGTGTCATCTCCCGACGAAGGACCGCGTTCCTCAGACTCGATGGGAAATCGTGTCATCTGTTCCTCTGTCCCGGCGAAGGACCGCGACTCTCACGCGTCAGACTCGATGGGAAATCGTGTCTTCGTTCCTCAGACCGTCATCTCCCGACGAAGGACCGCGTTCCTCAGACTCGATGGGAAAGTCAGTCTGTCCCGGCGAAGGACCGCGACTCTCACGCGTCAGACTCGATGGGAAATCGTGTCAGCGCTGCGGGTATAATTCAGATCTGAAGTGAGTGAAGTTATGTAGGATGATGGCATGTAATAATCTCAAACTCACACTGAGCTCAATAACGTGTCTCTGTGCCGTTCACATTCAAATCAGATTCACAATCAATCCAGAAGTGGTAGAGCTTTCTTCGATGTGAATAGAAGCTCTGATGAAGGGAGATGGCTTTTAAAGTGCAGTTTGACAGTGAAAGCAGCTGGCGTGTGAGATTTTGACACATACAGTATCTTCATTTTATTCCTCTACACTGTAAAAAAAACAATTGAGCTAACTTTGAGCTAACTAGAAATGAAGAGTTGAGAGAACTTAAATGTTCAAGGCAAGCAGCTTCAGCAGATTTATGAGTTTTCTCAACTTATTGTTTTAAGTTTATACAACACAAAGTTGAGAACCTCAAACATCTGCTGAAGCTGGTTGCCTTGAACGATTAAGTTCTCTCAACTCTTCATTTTTTACAGCACAAAAAAAAAAGTTACAAAAGTTTTCTATTCATTTAAATGTTGCTCGTTGGACATTTCTATTCATCTGATCCATTAAAAATTACACTATTAACTACAAAGTTAAACTATTATGAAAAAACTATTTTATTGGCAACAAGTTAAAATATAAGTTTGTAAAATAAAGTTTTGAAGTGTTATTTTATTTCAGCTATTGTTTATTTTAACAATGTTTGGAGTTTTTTTATAAATAAATAAAACATAAAAAACATAAAACCTTCATTTTTATGACCTTCCAAATAATCATATTGAAGGGAAATATCTGGACTGTAAATCTAAAGGTTGCTTTCTTGCACGGATGGTTTTTTCCTTTACCTTTACTGTAAGTTTGCTGCAAATGACATATAATAACAGCAATTATTGTCTCTTGTATTGAATATTTGCCATGTCATTCGATTTAACTCGTTTATGAAGATGACATCTGAAATGACTTTGATTGCTTCTTTGCATCTTTCTGTCTGGTGTTTGTCTGTCGTTTGATGACTGCAGTTACTGCGCTGACGCACAAATGGGTTTCTATTATGTTTTATCAAAAGGTGCTTTGGTGAACAAATATAAGCAATTTAAGCCGTAATTGACTGTATTTTATGCTCCGCAGTAGAATCAGGTCTGGGGTGAGACTGAGACACAAGTACGCTGAAGAAACCGGATATTTTATTATTTACATATTCAGATACATGCAGTGCTTTTAGAACTTGATTGTAAACAGTAAGTTGGAAAAACTTGAATACAGTGTCATGTGTATGAATCATTATTTATTTGGAACCGCTTCGATTGGGTTATTTACATGCCTGTGACTCACTGTGTGTGTGTGTGTGTGTGCGTGCGTGCGTGCGTGCGTGCGTGCGTGCGTGCGTGCGTGCGTGCGTGTGGAGGGGGGGCGTGTGTGCGTGTGATGTGTGTGCGTGGTGTGGGGGCGTGTGTGTGTGTGTGTGTGTGTGTGTGTGTGTGTGTGTGTGTGTGCGTGTGTGTGCTGTGTGTATGGGTGTTTAGGGTACATGTTTATGTGCATGATAAAGCAACTTGATCATCATTTAAGAGTACAATACCTTTACCATTACTAAGTTTCTTAAAATAGTTAAGCTGCTGTTTTGTAAGAAACGAGTTTGTATTGTAAGTAATGAGGCATTATCTGAAATATGCACTAATTTGCATACGTTTCCAGAACATAAATCTGAATGTTCAGAATAGGATAGGAATGAAAGCTGTTCTGTGTTTGTCTCTTAGGAACGCCAGTCCTGTCGGAGTGATCCTGACCGCAGCGGTCGGCTTGTCCTATAAAGTAGCTATTGCATATGAAGGGTAAGTGTCAGTTTTCAGTCATAATCCATACACTGTCATGACGTATAAAGAAATTGTCGGATTTACCTTATTCTCTCTAATATAATTTATTTTATTCTTTAGTAATTCATGTCAGACCTGTGTATGCCCATATATGGTCCTTCCTGTTATTTTATAGCCGTGTGTCTTGATTATGTTATTTTGTGTCTATTTATAATGTTTCCTTCGGTTGTTAAACTTCATGTGTAAAAATTCCTGTTTTTGAAAAGGGTTGTGACAATTCATTTGAATCCTTAAAAAAAAAAAAAGTGTAGTTCACTCTAAAATGATCAAGAACCGAGCAAAAATTACGCATCTTAATTTTACAATATTTTGTTATTATTATGTTTTTAATGGGTATATATATATTTTTTTAATTTTCTATTTATTTGTTTGTTTGTTTGAAAGCTAAAAATATCAAAATAATAAAAATTAAGGCAAAATAAAAATATATGAATGAAATAAATACATGTACATTTATATACAGAATTATGAATAAAAATGACCCATTTAAAAAAAACATTAACAATTACAATAATAGCAACACGTTTTCTGTCTCCTATTTAATTACAGCTTAGATTCAATACTTTGTTGTTGTTGTGTAAGAGTTTATATTCTAGATTATCGTGTTATTTGTTTATTTTCTTTCCGGATTTCCACTTTTAATAACAATTACATTTATACAGATTATCTGCACATAAGACATCAGAAAGTTATGCAAGTGTGGAAAGAGCCATTTATGCAGCTCAGTTTCAGTACATGTTTGTTTTTTGTTTAAAGCTTAAATTATTAATAGTTATGAAATAATATATTATAATCTGGTCTCATTTCTCCTTGCATTTTGATGTAAATGATCTTATATTGGTTAAATCAATTAACCATAGTCAATAATACATGCATTTAATTTGCATAAAAGGTTATCTAGGAGTTTATGGGTATTTCAGTTGTGAAAAGTTAAAATAAAACGACATATAAAAGCATGGGTTTGATGCACACCCGTGTTCGTTCGTGTTTGACTTCTGAGACACAAGCGACGGTCTGAGACGCGCTAAAAGCGATGCAAGTAAAGGTCAGGCCTCTGCTGCAGGCGGCAATAAAAGGTTCAGTCTTTCCTCCTCAGAGACAGGAATAGATATGGGACTCAAACTCAAGTCTCTATGATGACCGAGACGGTCTAAAACAGCGACAGCTTATTATCAGTCTGACCTGAGCGTGCTGCGTGATGATGACGGGAGAGAAAGATGACGGACCGCACTCTTCTGCTCACTGTGTCCACACCTTTTCTGAATGAAGCTACTAATCATGATTATTAAACTGCTTGTTTTTTTGTATAATGTTTAATTTTGAGTTTCTGAGTTAATGTTTGCAGACTATTCTACACCTAATGAACTGGGTTGCAAGAATGACAATCCCCAGATATAATGAATATACATTAAAGATGCTCGTTAATGTTTTCTTAACATCTCCTGAAGGTTAAGCACCTCGTGTCATCACCAGTGTCGGGGGGGGTAACGCATTACAAGAAACGCCAGTTACGTAATTATATTACGTTTTCAAGTAACTAGTGAAGTAACGCATTATTTTTTAATTTACTAGAAAATATCTGAGTAACTTTTTCACCATTTATTGATGACGGTGCGCCGTGTGAACATGATCTTACTGTAGATCTAATCTAGACTAAATATGAATGTGTATTAATTCATCACACTCGCAAAAAACAGATTCAGTATTCATCAAAATGAATTAAAACAGTGAAACTCAGAATATGACGCAAACCTGCAATAATTAAATATGTTAAACACAAATATATCTAATCTCATTTTATTAACCGATGTGTTTGCTGCTGACCTTTGATGATCAGTTCAATCATACTAATAAGCAAAAAGTACTTTAGATAAACTAACAATTGTGCTTCGTTTTTTTTAATCACTGAAGTGTAGATCTTCTCCTGTGTTCTTCTGTACAGACGTGATTTACTTGTCCTTCAGTCTGAGGTTTATTCATTACACTTTATGCTGTGAAAGGCTTTTATATTTGCTATAAATATAACTTCTTGTATTAAAAACAAACAATCAAGCCCTGCTCATATTTAAAAAGTAATGTAACACATTACTTTACATAAAAAGTAACTAAGTAACGTAATTAGTTACTTTTTTAGGGAGTAACGCAATATTGTAACGCATTACTTTTAAAAGTAAATTTCCTCTCTCTCTCTCTCTCTCTCTCTCTCTCTGTCTCGGTCTCTATCTCTCTCTCTCTCTCTCTCTCTCTCTCTCTCTGTCTGTCTCGGTCTCTATCTCTCTCTCTCTCTCTCACTCTCTCTCTCTCTCCCTCTCTCTCTCTCTCTCCCTCTCTCTCTCTCTATCAATTTCAATTTCAATTTCAATTTTCAATTTAAGTGTGCTTTATTGGCATGACAAAAACTATACATTTGTATTGCCAAAGCAATTGCAGCTGGGCTGCTCACAAGTAGTGCACATAACAGAAATAATAATAGTAATAAGACAAATATTTAAACCGTATTAAATATGTAGTGCAAAATGAAAAGTATGTGATAGAAATAAAATTAAATTAGGTACAGTATAAGATTTACAGAGGCAAAATATACATTTAAGTAATATAAAGGAGTAATATGTCATAATATAATCTACATGTGCTGGGAACATCAGCTCAGGGCAGACGGAGTGTCTTCTCTTCTGTGGTGACAGAGAGACATATTGAGCAGCAAACACACAGCAGGTCTCTCTCTCTCTCTCTCTCTCTCTCTCTCTCTCTCTCTCCGTCTCTCTCCCTCTCTCTCTCTCTCCGTCTCTCTCCGTCTCTCTCTCTCTCTCTCTCTCTCTCTCTCTCTGTCTCTCTCCGTCTCTCTCCGTCTCTCTCTCTCTCTCTCTCTCTCTCTCTCTCTCTCTCTCTCTCTCTCTCTCTCTCAGGTGGAGTGTCTTCTCTTCTATGGTGACAGAGAGACACATATTGAGCAGCAAGCACACAGCAGGTCTTGTGTTCTCCGAGCAGATACGCTAGTTTCTCCTGGTCTGGAAGAGTTGTAAATGTGGGATGGATCTGCTGTATTTTGTCGTAGTACACTGTCCGTATATCTGTGTATTTGGAGCACTCTGTCAGGAAGTGCAGTTCTGTTTCCATCTGATTCAGGTCACAGTGTGAACAAATCTCTGCTCCGGGGGCAGCCATGTTTGTCTGTGTCTGCCCGTCTCTATCATCAGCTTGTGTCCGCCGAGTCTGTATCTGGTCAACGTGCTTCTCAGTTTCTTATCTGACACTGTGAACAGATACTCTGCCATACTGTACTCTCTCTTTAGGGACAGATAGCATTGCATTTTACTCTGTTGTTGAGTTTGGGTTTGCCAGTGAGTGATGTAACTCTGTTTGATTTGTGCAGTGATCTGATTGGTTCTGATGTTGTGATTCAGAGCATCAGTAGATGTTAGTGAAGCATCAGGACTGAAGCTCTGGATCAGCTGGAGGAAGGGCTTGCTTTCTTTGCTCATCTCTTGGTATTGCAGGGCTTTATAATGGTATGATTGGGGATCACTGAGCTTCAGATGTTTCCAGAATTTAATTGCCCTTTTTTGTATCTTAGTGATTAGAGGATATTTGCCTAATTCTGCCCTGCATGCGTTATTTGTTGTGTGCCGGTGCACGTGTAATATATTTTTACAGAGTTCTGCATGCAGGGTCTCAATCGGATGTTTTTCCCATTTGGTGAGATCTTGACTTGGGTTTGTCAGTGGACCCCACACCTCGCTGCCATAGAGTGCAATGGGCTCAATTACTGATTCTACTATTTTTAGCCAAATTCTAATAGGGATTTCTATAGGACATTGCCGTTTTATGGCGTAGAAGGCCCTGCGTGCTTTATCTCTCAGTTCATTCACAGCATGATTAAAGTTTCCAGTGGATGTGATTTTCAAACCCAGGTAGTTGTAGTTGTAGTTGTAGTTGTAGTCTATCTCTCTCTCTCTCTCTCTCTCACTCTCTCTCTCTCTATCTCTCTCTCTCCCTCTCTCTCTCTCTCTCACTCTCTCTCTCTCTCTCTCTCCCTCTCTCTCTCTCTCTCTCAGACACTCTCTCTCCCTCTCCCCCCTCTCTCTCCCTCTCCCCCCCCCTCTCTCTCTCTCTCTCTCTCCCCCCCCCCTCCTCTCTCTCTCTCTCTCTCTCTCTCTCTCTGTCTCTCTCTCTCTCCCCCCCCCCCCTCTCTCTCTCTCTCTCTCTCTCTCTCACACACACACACACACACACACACACACACACACACACACACACACACACACAGGTGTCAGACACAGGCTGGTACACTCTTGAGATGTATAATCTGTGTTTGCGTTCACCTTCTCATGTTTGCAGACCGTTCACTGAGGAGATCTACCGGCGGAGGAGCCAGCGCTGCAAGCACAAGTAAAGACGCTCAGATTCCTGATCCACGCTCTGGGATGGAGATGATTGATCTGAATAATATACTGACGCTATAAAGAGAGTTAAAGAGCACATTGATGTTTAACACTTTTACTGCACAAACTGTGAATGCAATGACAATCTAAAGCTGTAGCAATCAAATATCCATCTGCTGGTGATCTGTAGTTTGCTCAACCATAAAAGATGCGCTTGTTTTTATTTCCTCGATCCATTCCTAATGCACATCCAGGCTGAAATCAGCTGTTTTAGGGTCCATTTGATTCATGCTCTGTTTTATTTGAGGATGCACAAAGGTAAAATAAATGGACTCGTCCTGTTCTTTCACTATGTACACACTCGTCTTCCTCTTCTTCCGACTCGAATGGTACAGATCAGGGATTCCCAAACGGTTCTGTCACCTGAACGTCATATATTTCCTTCAGAACTCAATGCATTTGCATCTTTAAGGCTCTCTGATGTTGGTTAATGGTCACATGACATGCAATTAAATGAATTAAATATTTAATCTTTCATTAGTGTCTTTCATTTTGATTTCATTTTATTATTATTAATCAAATCTTAAAAAGAATACCCAAACATTACTGTTTTAACAATTTTACTATCAAATAAAAAAATATAATAATATAGAATATTATATTTTATAATAACATAATCCACACCACTCCAGTCCATCAGTTAACATCTAGAGAAGACAAAAGCTGAAACAAATCCATCATTAAGATGTTTTTAACTAAAATATGACTCCATAATAACACTTTAGAATAGGGAACACTTATTCGATATTAACTAGGACTTTTCTCTCAGTAAATTCACAATTTGCTGCTTATTAATAGTTAGTACGGTAGTTAGGTTTAGGTATTGGTTATGATTAGGGATGTAGAATAAGAACGCGTGGAATAAGGCATTAATATGTGCTTAATTAGTACTAATAAATGGCTAATATTCTAGTAATATGCATGGGAATAAGTTAAGAGACCCTAAAATAAAGTGTTACTGAGAAATCTGCCCAGATCAAGCAGTGTTTACGAGACAAAACAGCTGTAAACAAACACGTGGCTGGATTTTGGTCTGAAAGACAACAGCTGATGGACTTTTCACTGGAGGAGGTGTTATTATGGATTATGGATTTTAGTCAAAAACATCTTTATGGATTTGTTTCAGCTCTTGTCTTCTTCTGATGTTAACTGATGGACTGTGGATTATTGTGATGTTTTTATCAGACTCTCATTCTGTTTGGACTCTCATTCTGACGGCACCCATTCACTGCAGAGCATCCATTGCTGAGACACTGATGCAATGCTACATTTCTCCAAATCTGATTAAAAACAAACACATCTAGCTCTTATATGGCCTGACATTTTAATTTTTGGATGAACTATTTCTTTAAAGCTTTAAAGTTTTAAAGTTAACCTCTCAAATCTTGACCTCTTGACCCGGCCAACAGTCCGCTGGTAAGAACCGTCTCTCAATGATTTGGGATTCTGCTGAAGTCGTGAATGATCCATGAGCGTCTGGTTTTTAATGTCGTCAGCATGATAACACAATCAATCCTGAACCCTGTCTTTGACATCATATCTCTGCTTGACAATCTCTTGAAGAATATATTACACGTGCAGACGTTACATAATACCACCTCCAGACTAGACCAAGTAATCAATCCATGTATGTCCACACTATGCCAATAATTCGTTTTGTAAAATAAAAGGAGATAATATGTACTGATGTTATTATGGGGATCCGCTCTGTGTTGTCTTGACTGGGACTGAGGGACTGAGGAGTAGAAATGCATCCGTTTCTGCTTTAATTTATGCCGTAATCACTTTTCTCTTCCTCTGATCCGGTTCTGTTTAGTTTGTGTACCGCTGATATTCAACCTTTGAGTCATCCTCATCATTCATCTCAGAAGAGTGTGTAGATTCAGTAAAGCTCAGTCTCTGACACCTCAGCAAAACAGACATATTTTACCGAGTTGGTGAACTTGTAGTCCTTGCAAAAGTGAGCAGACTCTGCAAATGAAAACCCAAAACCATATTCTATCTATCGCCTTGTCTTCACATAAAACCACTGCAGAGTCACACAGAAATGATCAGTCAAAAAGATTCACATTAAAATCATTTTACTGAACAATGACTATCATAACCTTCATTCATATCCGACTCGCTGAAATAAACCCAAACAGAAGTACTTCGTGGCTTACTTTTGAAGTTTTATTACAGAAATAATTTACTTTGAAAAGTATGAACTAAATGCAATGTTTTCAGACACTTGCATGTTATTTATAATGAAACAAAAAAGAATTACATTTTAAATTGATATTAAATGCAATTTTTGAACTTTTTTACCCACTTAAGTGGGACTTAAGTGCATTATATGGAATTTCATAATTCTATTTTCTTTGTAATGTAACTGCTGAATGTTGTGACGAGCATTTTTGGGAAACTAAAATATCATTTTATGGCAACCTGGTATGCAAATGTAATACTTTAAATCATGACAGAAGATGATTCAAATGTTTTTAAAACGTAAAGTAAAACTTTTAATTTGCTCATTTTGAAAGTGCACTTTAAGAAATATAGTCATGAAGTGTCTTTCTCTAAGAGAACCTATATTTCTTTAATCAATACAGTTTAAAAAGATATATAATGTTATGATTTGAATTACACCGCAAGCACCGTTTTATAGAGGTGTCAGATTTTTTTCATATAACACTCTTTATAATTGTATTTAAATGAAAGAAATGAATATGAGCTCGTTTATAGCTGTCATATTCTGACTCATATCATTCTTGTCTTTGAGACATCCAGGCACTCGTTACATTCATCTCTCTCTCCTCTAATACACTCTTATGGGTTGATTTACCCGACAGCTGACGTACATAAACACACACACACAAACACACAACCCTCTCAGGGTCATTATAGTTTCAGCTTTGATTATGCAAGACTATGGGTTTAGCGGCAGGACTTGTACTCTTGTAATTAGTCATTAGCCTTATTCAGACCTTAAGAGCACTTAACAAATCAAATTCTCGGAGAGAGCCGTTTGAAACTCAATTGCAGCGTATTTGATAAGAGCATTAACTCTCAAACACTTGACCCATTTAAGTCTATTACAACAATGTGTATTTCTTATATAACAGTACTGATAAATAATGGCCATCAAGTTTAAGTACACTTTTAGACAGACTTCCAAGATGAAGTGTGTTTCTACTTATTTTAAAGGCTTATTTATTGTTTTATATATATAGCGCATATTCTTCTGCTCACCAAAATTACATGTGAAATATTATTACAATTTAAAATAACAGTTTTCTATATGAATATATTGTAAAATGTAATTTATTTCCGTAATCAAAGCTGTATTTTCAGCATCATTACTCCAGTCTTCAATGTCACATGATCTTCAGAAATCATAATAATATGCTGATTTAATTCTTGGTTTATTATATATATATATATAGTTCTACTTTTGTGTTTAATGGAAGGAAAAGCAGTCGCTGAACTGGTTTGGACGACATACGCATGAGAAAATGATTGCGATGTTCATTCTTGAGAGAATGGTTCTGTTAAGAGGGGTTCAGATGATGGTCTGGCTCATGCAATCTACAGAAATATCTTGAACTCGTCGTTCATTCATGCATGAATCTGAAAGACGGCACACCTAAACCCTCTCTGATGGGAATGAGACATGCTCTCCATGAACACATCATGTGAATGTCGAGCTGTAGAAATACAGTCACAGTTCTCTCTTCATTGTTGGTTTGTGAGGGTCTGATTTGCACAGCTCCTGCATTCGTTGTCCATGTGGTTCTTCGCTTTGTCTCGTTCTCATTTCTGGCCCTGCTTCAGTGCGTCGGCTTTCATCCGTACTCTGAAACAGATCTGATTCAGGCCAGGATGATGGCTTTCATCCGTACTCTGAAACAGATCTGGTTCAGGCCAGGATGATGGAGTCGATTCTCCCTCTTCTCCACTTCTGTTTCTCTCCTGTAATGAGCTGAAGCTGTGTGCATTTCCAAACCAGGTTTTGTGTCAAACAAGAAAAACTCATTAAATAATCACCTGCTGCACTAGAGAAAAATCATCAAATTGTCATTTCACGCTGACTTTCGTCTTTGAGATGTTATTGCTAGTCTGTATAATGCATCATTTTATGAATGCTGCATGAAGAAATAATTAATTTTTTAATGCACATATTTGGACATGCATAAGTGGATTGTTGTGTTTTTGAATCAGTTTTGATTAAAACAAATGCAAAAGGTTAAGAGGTATGTCGAGGATCATTATCTATGTCCATTAAAATGATGCTTCAAAATGTTTGTGATTCTCTAAAATGTTGCTCTTACATTGTTGATTATTTTAGGGATAATTGCACTTGCTTGGGCAATGCACACCTTCATGCAGTATAAAGTCCAGAAGTCTTCTGTCAACGTTATGAACAAATGTTCAATCAAATTTATGTGATCTTTAATAATGTTCTTAAAACGTAAGCAGAAAAAAAAATTGCTTCTACATTGTTCATGTTTCTGTGGCTCAGTGGTAGAGCATTGTGTTTAAATGCAGACCTGGAGACACAAACTCATCACCAAACACTAATGACTTGTACATTCATTATATGACAAAAGTACTGGCACCCCTTCTTTAGAAGAGAAAAAGACACGTCCAAACTGTGCCAACAAAGACATTAGAAGAGAAAAAGACACGTCCAAGCTGTGGCAACAAAGACATTCATGTACTTAAAAAATGTTGCAACAGTTTTGAAGTGTATGAAATGACTGTACCCGTATGTACAAGTCATTAGTGTTTAGTGATGAGTTTGTGGCTCATTTAAAGTCACACCAGAGGTGTTCAGCTGGGATTAGACCAGTCAAGTTCTTCCACACTGACTGAATCATCATTTCTCTTTGATTCTTGTCTTATACACAGAGACACTGTCATGTTAGAATAGAAAAGAGTCCAAACTGTTGCTATACAATTAGATTCCCTAGAATATCATTATATGCTTAAACATTAAGATTTGTACTCATGGAGATTACTAAAGTAGTCCAACCTTTCATTAGAAGGGGTGCCAATACTTTTGGCAATATAGTGTATTATATATATATATATATATATATATACATTCGAAAGTATAAACATTTAAAAAGTTGGATATTTTGAATATTCACAGACCATTCAGAAATAATATTTTAATGAAACATTTTCTGAAACATTTTAATCGTATTAAAAGTTCAAATAGTGTCTAATGGTTCAGAGAACCTTTGAACGTAGCTTTCTCTCTAATATTTTTTTTAATGATAAAATGGAACGTTCCTTTAATGGTTTCTCTATAATGTTCACATAATAACCACAATAAATATATATATTGCATGTTTTGAAGTTTTAGGGGAATATTCAGCAATAACTGGAAGCATTCGTAAAATATTCTTGGAACATATTTTTGTTAGCCAGGGGTCCACCTGCATTAATTTTCGGTTCAGAGTCAAAGATTGCGCTTATAGACTGTCTGGTTAGTGAATTAGCACTCTCTTACCTCACTGATCCAGCATGCTGAACAGCACACACCTCTATTAGGACTGTGGTTTGTTTGTGGTGGTTGAGGAGAGACCCCCCAACACACACACACACACACACACACACACACACACACAGAGACACACACACACACACACAGAGACACACACACACACACACAGACACACACACACACACACACACACACACACACAGACACATACAGAGACACACACACACACACAGACACACACACACACACACACACACAGACACACACACACACACACACACACACACACACAGAGACACAGAGACACACACACACACACACACACAGAGACACACACACACACACACACACACACACACACACACACACACACACACACACACACACACACACACACAGAGACACACACACACACACACAGACACACACACACACACACACACAGAGACACACACACACACACACACACACAGAGACACACACACACACACACACACAGACACACACACACACACAGAGACACACACACACACACACACACACACACACACACAGACACACACACACAGAGACACACACACACACACACACAGACACACACACACACACACACACACACACAGACACACACACACACAGAGACACACACAGACACACACAGACAGACACAGACACACACACACACACACACACACACAGAGAGAGAGACACACACACACACACAGAGACACACACACACACACACAGACACACAGAGACACACACATGATTGTAAAGAGCTTTGGGTGTACAACAATACACAATAAAGCACTATATAAATGCTTCCTTCATTCAACTATCCCTTTGCGGCTCTTTGAAAGAGCTGTTCGGCTTATATGTGGAACTATAATGCTGTAATGCAAAATCAGTCACTTTAATTAACACCTCAGAACGTCTGTCAGCCAATCAGAACGAAGCACTCTAGAGCGCGCCGCTGTGACTAACCCTCGCGCCGCTGCGCGGTGACGCGCGGTGCTGCGCTTCTATAGAGAGCCTGCAGAGAGTGAAAGAAAACACGAGCTGCAGCTGAACCACAGTGAACTGACTTCTGTTTTTATATATCCTTTACTCACACATCCACGAGCTGTTAAACACTAACGATTAATGTTGCAAACGACGCGTCTCTTTCCGTTCCCAAGTTTGCAGACACGAATAATCATTAACAAACCAGAAGCACGGACATTAATGAACACATAGGCTACATTAATTAATGCTGTTTAGGACAGACTGTTACATTTAAGGTTAATAAACAGCTAGAAATCACCAGAACTGTCCTGCAAAAACAAGTATCCCTGTCTTTCAATGAATTGTACAGGCCTAATGATAAACAACCTTATCTGAGCTAGAGAAACTCAGTGTTACTGTGAAATGTATTGATGAATAACTGGCACGATGGAAGAAAAAATGAATTCCCAAAGAATAGGCTTTCCCAGTAATGTGGTCAATAAAACACAAAGACAGCGCTCGGTGTTATGCATACATGCATTATACTATCTGAGTATAATGACGTGATCTAAATAACAGAAATGGACAGCAAAACAAGTCAGAAGCAGCACAGGTATATTTGTAGCAATAGCCAACAATACATTGTATGGGTCAAAATTACCAATTTTTATTTTTTGAAAAATAAAAAAAAATTACATTTACAAAATATCTTCATGGAACATGACATTTACTTAATATCCTAATTATTTTTTGCAAAAAAAAAATTAGACATTTAAATTTAATTAAAAATGATATTAAGTAAAGGTCATGTTCCATGAAGATATTTTGTAATTTTTCAAGCGTAAATATATCAAAACTTCATTTTTGATTAGTAATATATGCATTGCCAAGAACTTCATTTGGACAACTTTAAAGATGATTTTCTCAATTATTATTATTATTTTGTTACCCTCATTTTCAGATTTTCAAATAGTTGTTTCTCGGACAAATATTGTCCTATCATAACAAACCATACATCAGTGGAAAGCTTTTCAGCTTTAAGATGGTGTCCAAATTTGCAGAACAATGACATATTGTTTTGAGAAATAATGTACAGTGTTGAGTATTCGATGCACGACGTGAAAGTACATTTCCCTGGTATTAGCTGCTCCTAAAAGCGCACGAACTGACGCCCCTGACGCGCTCTGGAGGAGGAGCGCAAGCGCGTTTAAATAGCCGCTCCGCGCCGCTCAAAGCTTCAGAGAGCCTCAGCGCGCTAACAAACACTCAGCTGTTCTTCATCAGACCCACTCACACACAGAAACATGATTAAGAAGATGAGTCCCTCGGAGAACGAGTTTGACATCCCTGCGAAAAACTGCTACAGGATGGTCATTCTCGGATCCACCAAAGTTGGCAAGACGGCGATAGTGTCTCGCTTCTTGAACGGACGCTTCGAGGAGCAGTACACGCCGACCATAGAGGACTTTCACAGGAAACTCTACAGCATTAAAGGAGATGTATACCAGCTGGACATTTTGGATACCTCGGGGAATCACCCGTTCCCAGCCATGAGGAGACTATCCATTCTCACAGGTAAATATCGAGCGCGCGTTAGAAATGCGTAGAAATAGCACGCACACAAACTCGTGCTATTGAAATATTGAAATAGTTGAAATCTGACTAAGCATTAGACTGCATTTCTAATCTCTCTCTTTATTCTTTTGGCTACAGGTGATGTTTTCATCCTGGTTTTCAGTCTGGACAACCGCGAGTCGTTTCAAGAGGTCCAGCGGCTCAAGCAGCAGATCTACGAAACCAAGTCCTGCCTTAAAAACAAGACCAAAGAGAACGCGGACGTTCCCCTGGTCATCTGCGGGAACAAGGGCGACCGCGAGTTTTGCCGTGAAGTTCAGCGCGAGGAGATCGAGCAGCTGATCGCCGGCGACGAGCATTGCGCGTACTTCGAGATCTCCGCCAAGAGGAACACTAACGTGGACCAGATGTTCCAGAGACTCTTTACCCTCGCCAAACTGCCCAACGAGATGAGCCCTGACCTCCATCGCAAGGTGTCCGTGCAGTACTGCGACATTCTGCACAAGAAGTCCCTCAGAAGCAAGAAGGTCAAGGACGGCGACGCGTATGGCATCGTTGCGCCTTTTGCGCGCCGTCCAAGCGTGCACAGTGACTTGATGTACATCAAAGAGAAGGCGATAGGAGGCGGCCAGGCGAAGGACAAAGAGAGGTGCGTTATCAGCTAATCCCCGAGCCGCTTCCAGCGCTGCTGCGGTCATTATTATGGGATGCAGCCGTGTCGCTGCAGTCTCTCAGCAGAGGGAGTTGTGCCGGTCGCGGTGACTCCGGATCAAGCGTTCACACCGGCGGTAGAAGTCATCGGCTTGAGCTCTCACCAGCGCATGTTCTGCTCGCGAGATCTCCTGGACTTGGTTCTGTTCAGGCAGAGCGCTCTGTGATGTGGCTATCAACTCCATGCTTCAAATGTGCTTTCATTCGCCTTGTTAAGTGCTGAAGGGAGAACGCGGAGATGAGTTGCAATGTCAGCTGTTTACATTTGTTTTTTCGATTCGATCACAAAGAAATCAACTTGAATGTTTTAGTGCAATTTGAACAATTTTGTACTGTCAATGAATGTATATTTATTCTTCTGTGTCGTTGTTGAATTTGACACATGGAAAACAGAAATAAAATATTTTCTCAATAATGTGCACGTTTCCTCGTTACTTTTTAGACATTTCTTTAGTTTTCCACACTCCCTCGACTGCAAGCTATAGTAGCTCAATCCAAACGTAGCCAATGCATAAGCTTTAAAACTGAAATAACTGGAAAGTCTACTGTCGTTTGTGTGCGTACACACGTGACGCATCCTTGATCTATTGTCTTGAATGAGGCGTGAGCAAATAAAAAATATGGTTTCATATTTTCATATTATCTGAAAGCTTGCAGAACGCTTGTTCAAGATATAAGGAGGCTCAAACTACTGTCATTATACACACTAGATACCAATCAAACACAGATGGTAATTCATCTATTCTGAGCACATTAAACATGGTCTGAAAGTCTGCAGATAAAGAGTATAAACATTAAAGCTATGTTCCCTAAAACTGCAGAATAATCAGAAAATACTGAACAGAATTCTGCAAGTATTGTCTTTCGTTGTGTACACACTTGACAGCAAAGCTTCACTCTTCAATTACAGCTTGGGATGAAGAAGTGTTGTGTCTGAGCACATTAAAGCATGCAGCTAAAGATCATCTCCTCTGAAAACTGCAGAATAATATCAAAACACCTCAAACTACTGTCTTTTGTAGTGTGCACACTTGGTGCCAAGCAGAAACAGCTAGTCATTTATGGCTTGGAATGAGACGTGAATATTGTTTCTAAACATGATTTAAATGATTTCATCCAAACTTGCAGCTAAAGCTCATCCAGTGGATAAATATTCCAAATATATGCAGAATTATCTGCAAATACCGTCTAGTATACTCAAACTATTGTGCACCAGCCGCACCAAGGAACATGATTTATTTTCTAAATACGCTTATAATCAGGTCCCAATATTGAATACACTAAGAATACAGTTTAATCTAAACTTGCAGCTAAAGATCATCTCTTCTGAAAACTGCAGAATAATATCAAAACACCTTCTAGGAAGCTCAAACTACTGTCTTTTGTTGTGTACACACTTGAGAACTTAATATAGTTTCTTATAAAGATTTCATCATAACTCGCAGATAAAGCTCATCTTGTGCTTTAAAACAGTGGTGTAATGTGAGAATATCTTCTGGGTTTCTCATATTGTTGTCATGTGTATGTTGTGGACACAGTTAGACTCCAAGAAAACAGAGTAATATATCATGGCTTCGAATAAAGCCTCATTGATGTCTCTAAAAATATGGTTTTACCGAACCTGAAAGCTTGCCGCTAAATCTCATCTTAAATATTCCAGATACAGCCTATAAACTGTAAGATATTATGAATATATAATCTAGGACTCTCAGACTACTGTCTTGAAATAAAGGCTTGTAATTGACTAATCTATGCTTGGAATGATGTCCCAATATAGTTTCTGAACACATTAACAAATATGATTTCATATAGATTCATTCTATGCAGCTAAAGCTCATCTTTAGAAAAAATCCAGAAATATGCTTGAAAACCAATCTGAACATATCTTCTTGGATGCTCAAACTATCGTCTATTGTTGTGTACACACTTGATGCCAAAAAACACGGCTAGTAATCTTAAGTATTGAAATGAAGCCCTAAAATGAGCACATTAAAATCTGCATCTAAAGGTATGAATATAACAGATATAGCCTTTAAAACTTCAGAATAACCTGAAAATACCTTCTAGAGGTGCTTCGAAATGTAATTAAGTAATTTATTGTGGCTTCAGTAAGACTCTAATATAGTTTCAGGACACCGAAGTACATTAAATATGATTTTATATTAAAACGCAAGTAAAATCCTCTATTAAAGAAGTGATTTCATTTAATGCACTACTCTGACAAAGGTGAAGTATACAGAATCCAGTCACTAATAACAAACACAATCTTTCAAACGCTATTCCCAAAGTAAAAAATATATACAGATAATACAAAATAGAGCAATATTAGAAATATAAGAGTGGCCTGCAGCGGTGGGTCGGTCAGTTCCACACACCAGCATGGACAGGTGTTCGTGTTCTGAATGGGGTCAGTGTCAGGAGGGTTTGGGGATGTCAAACATACACAGGCTCTTGTATTTCTGCAGAAGCTGGTTCTTGGTCCGGTCCTGCTCTCTGAGCATGCGCAGTCTGCTCTCCTGCAGCGCGGGACTCATGTCGATGCCCGGCATCGCCGCGACCTGCTCTCGAACCTCCTGGATCTTCGTCTTCAGTTTGTTCAGCTCCTGGTGGACGTCGGGGCTGTCTTTGTCCATGCTGTTGACAGGTGAACGCAGACAGAACGGTAAACTTGAGCGACGTCAAACACACGAGCCGCCGTTGTTTACACAGACCCGACGATAACAAGTGTCAGAACATAGCGAAATATGCCGGTATTTTGATCAAATCAGCATCGAGATATGCGCCTTGGAACATACAACAGAAGATTTTTTACTTCTCACCATTTTATTACGTCGTGAATAATAGGCAAAAAGGAATAATCTTCAGCCTCCTCTTCCACCGGTACAGCAGACGCCATGTTTTCACGTAGAGGTTACACGTCATCAACGTGCGTCTGCGTAAAAACGTCACGATGACTCCGTATTTATCTGTTTGACAAATTATATAAATCTATGTGTTTGTCTGCCTGTATTATATTGTATTATGTTTCTCTTCATCCTGGGAATGTCTACGGAGAACAGTGAAACAAACATACTAATAAATAAATAAAACATTGATTGAAATAAACGATACAATAACTCATTCCTAACGGTTCTGCTCTAATATCTACTTTATTCTTGCCTTTATTGACCTCAAACTGAGGCGCTCAGCACATGACTAATTGTAAGAAAAAGCAAACATTCATTAAAGCATGCAGGCAGTTTCACACAGCCTCCATTGTGTGTCCAGACCGTGTTGTGGGTCTGGAAAGAAACAATCACTGCTCATTATTTGATCATGATAATGTTTTGGTTGATGTTATTGGCTGATTTATGTCTTGGTCATCCGGAGAAGTTGAGATGTGTCCAACATAACAAAAGATCTTCCCCAAACCTTCCATGTGACATGCATTGATGTGTTTTTGTCCTCTGTTAATATTTCTCTGAATATCTTCAGTCACAACATTATATTGATCAAGGCCTGAACTGCATTCTTAGATTTGGAGATGTTTGCTTTGGCATTTCTGTAATATTGATTTTCATAATCGGTGTCCAAGATATGAATGCTATGAAAAAGTTAATCGTACACCAGGTTTTGTGTGTTTGTGCACATATTGTTACGGCAGATCTGTGACTGTATGTGCCATTGCCATAAGAGTAAATCGCCAATGTTTCATATTTAATGTCAGGTTTTGATAGATCTCAAACATTCACAGTACTGTGCATCGATCAGCATGAGACTGGTCTGTCCGTGACATGATGCACTTTTATTGAATATGAATGCATGATTAATTAATGCTCTAATGAAAAGATAAAGTGTCTCTCACTTTGACCTCAGACATCTGTGGTTCCCAACTAGGAAACATTTTAAATTCGCTTTATTAAACATATGAAACAGAAATGATAATGTAAATTCATACAGTCAATAGAATGTTTCTTCTCTCTAACGAAGATTTAGACAAACATACACACAATACCATTGTTTTGTAAGAAACAGAAAGAGGTCTGGCTTTGTTTTATTATCCTGCTTTCATTTTATCATGCTCAACTAATAAAAATGACAAACATGTTTTTCTTTACTTTGTTACGCAAGTTAGTCAAGTTTGTTTTTCTCTGTAATACAAATATGTATTCATGGAACAAGTGAGGCTTTCAATCATACTGTTCTTAACAATCGAACTGAATTTGAGTTCACATGAAAACACATTTCAGTTATAGTGATTAGTGTAAACATTATATCCTAAAAAACAGAGTTTAATTTTAGTCTCAGGGGTGTTTGCAGCACACAGAATGCCTAGTTGTTATTGTAAAGGGAATACAAGTGATTGTTGTTTAGCTGCTATAATGAGGAATTCCAGGTATAGATGATTTAATCATAATAATAACTAGTTTGATTTTATGCAGTGCCTTTAAAAGTTGCATTCTCAATATGTTTTATTACACAGGCAAAACACACAGACACACACACTCACACACACACACTCGCACAGCACACGCACACACACACACACACACACACACACTCACGCAGACACACACACAGACACACACACACACACACACACACACACACACACACACACACAGACACACACACACACACACACACACACACACACACACACACACTCACACACACACACACACACAGACACACACACACACACAGACACACACACACACAGACACAGACACACACACACACACACACACACACACACACACACACACACACACAGACACGCACACACATCACACACACACACACACACACACAGCACGACACACACACACACACACACACACACACACACACACACACACACACACACACACACACACACACACACACACACACACACACACACACAGACAAACACACACAAACAAGGCAATGAAACACTAACAAACTGGCAAAATTGAAGCAGTTATCAAGTAAAAGCAACAGTTAATACATTTCCAATGAAATCTTCCCCTCTCAAGAAACAGTTCCCAAAGAGGCATAAGAATAAGTCAAAAGAATGTGTTTTTAATATTTATGAATATTAAGAATTTATTTTATTTATTTGTTTATTCCATGTTCTACTACATACCAACTATATGATCTATTATTATTCATTTTTCTCAATGAATTTAAATCATTTCAAATGCTAAATTTAAAAACGGTAAAACTAATCTTAAACATTAACCAGAGTTTCTAGCAGAAAATCAACATAAACCATACTTGATTATTTCGTAGGAATTGCAACATATAAAACACACGTGACAACATGCCCCATAAAAATTACCTGACATAAAAATGTATCTAAAATCTACTTTTAAAATCTTTCAGTTTTGAAGAAAATTTGAAAGGATATTAAAATCTGATGAAGGTGGGTGTGTTTGTGTGAGAATATGTGAGTGTGTTTGTGTGTGTGTGTGAGTGTGTTTGTGTGTGTGTGTGTGTGTGTGTGTGTGTGTGTGTGTGTGTGTGCGCATGTGTGTAGCGTGTGTGTGTGTGTGTGCGCATGTGTGTAGCGTGTGTGTGTGTGTGTGTGTGTGTGTGTGTGTGTGTGTGTAGCATGTGTGTGTGTGTGTGTGTGTGTGTGTGTGTGTGTGTGTGTGTGTGTGCGTGGCATGTGTATGTGTGTGTGTGTGTGTGTGTGTGCGCGTGTGTGAGAATATGTGAGTGTGTGTGTGTGTGTGTGTGTGTGCGTGTGTGTGTGTGTGTGTGTGTGCGTGGCATGTGTGTGTGTGTGTGTGTGTGTGAGAGAGAGAGAGAGAGAGTACATCCTGTCAGCTCACAGTAAGGTGGTGCAGTGTTTGGAGAACAGCGTGATTGTTCTGATGTGATGGTTAGCAAACCCTCGGAACACGTGCTCCATCATCAGTTATTATTCATTAATGATGGCCCTCCATCACTTCTCACACTGGCTTGTCATTAACAGGATGTTTTGATGGAAGCACATTGTTTGCCATTCGTGTTTCCTCATTGCAATATTCGGTCTGATTCGTTCTGGAGAAAAGCACAATCAATACTTCCGTCTGTTTGTTGTTATGCCATTGAGATGATGAAACCACATCACATATTATAATGCTTCATGTTTTGTAAGACTTTGAAGTATGTTGTTGTGCTACAAAAATAATAACTTCTACTTGTTTTCTGTCAAAGAAAGAAAGTAACCAAAGTTACAATGGGAGTGAATAGAAGCTGATATTAAGCTTATAATTTAATACAATTATGAAGGTTATAATTTTTACATCAGCACATTTAGAGGTTCATGGGATGTCATGGTGACATGTTTTTTATATATCTATGTATCCATTATATAAAGTTAGATATATCTTGCAGACAAGGTTGGCAAGTAAATTTCCACTTTCGGGGGGGTTACAGTTAACTAATTAATAATGTAATAATTGATCAAATAACCCAACTCTTCTAATGTCACATTTTATATCTATTTATTTCTTTTTCTCATTTAGGGCAACGTTAAAGGCACTTTTCTCAATATTCTGATATATATATATATATATATAATGTTTTTGCACCCTCAGATTCCAGATTTTCAAATAGTTGTATCTCAGCTAAATATTGTCCAAATATCTTAACAAACCATGCATCATCAATGGAAAGCTTATTTATTCAGGTTATGTATACATCTCAATTAAAAAAACAAATGACACTTATGACATGTTTTGTGGTCCAGGGTCACGAATGTTGTCGACTGAACCCTGAACAGTTTTGAATAGTTTGCCGACAGTGATGCAGCCCAGGTTCAGACATGCAAGCTCAGTCTTGTGTCCTTCAGGGGAGTGTCAGGCGCATGAAGAGGTGAAGAAACAGATCGTACTGTACTGATATCGACCGTCTCGTCTGGCTTCAATGGCACCGGGGTAGACGCCTAGATTACCACATCACGCTTTTGTTTGGAGGGAGAGCTGTGTTTAGTTGAAACCACCCTAGACAAATATACTGGAGTAATTCACAGTCAATAGTAACACTGGAAACCTCGAGCAAAGATTTTGTTTATTAAATTACTGTTAAGCAACACAAAATGAATTTTAAACATATTAATAATTAAGTGGAATGTGCTAGAAATGCATTGCGAAAAAAGTTAATAAGACTTCACACATACTCTTAGTTTTCAGAGTGGCCTGAATTCGAGGTCAGGTCAAGACAGAAATGAAGGGAACATGTTTTTCTTCTCCGGCTGCTTATGAAATGTTCTACATGTGCGGTTTCACACTTCAGTGTTTTACAGCGTCCGCTTCCTGACGCTTTCCATCCGAGAAAGCTCTGGTCTGAGTCTGAGTTAACCAGAAACCAGCTGAGCTCAGCTAAACACAGTGACCGCATTAGTGACCGTTTGTTCATCAACGGCACCCGTCGATCTTTGACCGACCTGAACACGGGTGACTGTAAAACCCAGACCACATGCTTGCGTCAAATCTTCATGCTGTTAGTGGATTTAACCCTCCTGCTGTTCAGGGTTATTCAATCAAAACTAAAACATACAAAATTGAAAACTTATTATAAATATAATCTATAAAATTGTCTTTCATTATCATTTAGTTTAACTTGATGTACTAAAATAATTAATACATCTATACAGTTTTTGTTTATATATATATATAGACTTAAGACTTGCAAGAACGGCTTCCAAATCTTCAATACTTATCTTGTTGGATCTGTCTGCTGCTTTTGACACAGTTAACCACCAGATCCTCCTGTCAACCCTATTGAGAAAGGGCATCTCAGGAACCGCACTCCAGTGGTTTGACTCTTACCTCTCAGATAGGTCCTTCAAGGTAACTTGGAGAGGTGAGGTATCTAAGTCACAACATCTAACTACTGGGGTGCCTCAGGGCTCAGTTCTGGGACTACTTCTCTTCTCTGTCTACATGGCTTCACTAGGTTCTGTCATTCAGAAACATGGCTTTTCATATCACTGCTATGCTGATGACACTGTACCTCTCATTCATCCTGATGATCTGACGATAGCTGCTCGCATCTCAGCTCGTCTAACAGACATTTCTAGCTGGATGAAGGACCATCACCTTCAACTCAAACGAGCTAAGACAGAACTGCTTGTGGTTTCAGTAAACCATCGTTTCATTACAATTTCACCTTCCAATTAGGCTCATCAACCATAACTCCTTCATTAACAGCCAGAAACCTTGGAGTTGTGATTGACTGATCAGCTGACTTTCTCAGACCACATTACTGAAACTGCCCGGTCCTGCAGATTTGCTTTATTCAACATAAAGAAGATCAGGCCTTTCTCTGGGAATATGCAACACAACTCCTTGTTCAAGCTCTTGTTCTGTCCAGACTGGACTATTGCAATGCTCTCTTGGCAGGTCTTCCAGCCAGTCCTATCAAACCTCTACAATTAATCCAGAACGCTGCTGCAAGATTAATCTTTAATGAACCGAAAAGAAACGCACCTGTTTATCATTTGCACTACCAATAGCTGCTCGCATTCAATTCAAGGCATTAATGTTTGCCTACAGAACCACCTCTGGCTCTGCACCCCTTTACCTAAATTCATTACTTCAGACTTATATGCCCTCTAGAAGCTTGCGTTCTGCAAGTGAACGACGCATTACTGTACCGTCCCAAAGTGAACGACGCATTACTGTACCGTCCCAAAGTGAACGACGCATTACTGTACCGTCCCAAAGTGAACGACGCATTACTGTACCGTCCCAAAGTGAACGACGCATTACTGTACCGTCCCAAAGTGAACGACGCATTACTGTACCATCCCAAAGTGAACGACGCATTACTGTACCGTCCCAAAGTGAACGACGCATTACTGTACCTCCCAAAGTGAACGACGCATTACTGTACCGTCCCAAAGTGAACGACGCATTACTGCACCGTCCCAAAGTGAACGACGCATTACTGTACCATCCCAAAGAGAACGACGCATTACTGTACCATCCCAAAGTGAACGACGCATTACTGTACCGTCCCAAAGTGAACGACGCATTACTGTACCATCCCAAAGTGAACGACGCATTACTGTACCGTCCCAAAGTGAACGACGCATTACTGTACCATCCCAAAGTGAACGACGCATTACTGTACCATCCCAAAGAGAACGACGCATTACTGTACCATCCCAAAGTGAACGACGCATTACTGTACCATCCCAAAGTGAACGACGCATTACTGTACCGTCCCAAAGTGAACGACGCATTACTGTACCGTCCCAAAGTGAACGACGCATTACTGTACCGTCCCAAAGTGAACGACGCATTACTGTACCGTCCCAAAGTGAACGACGCATTACTGTACCGTCCCAAAGAGAACGACGCATTACTGTACCGTCCCAAAGTGAACGACGCATTACTGCACCATCCCAAAGTGAACGACGCATTACTGCACCATCCCAAAGAGAACGACGCATTACTGTACCGTCCCAAAGTGAACGACGCATTACTGCACCATCCCAAAGAGAACGACGCATTACTGTACCGTCCCAAAGAGAACGACGCATTACTGTACCGTCCCAAAGTGAACGACGCATTACTGTATCGTCCCAAAGAGAACGACGCATTACTGTACCGTCCCAAAGTGAACGACGCATTACTGTATCGTCCCAAAGTGAACGACGCATTACTGTACCATCCCAAAGAGAACGACGCATTACTGTACCATCCTAAAGTGAACGACGCATTACTGCACCGTCCCAAAGAGAACGACGCATTACTGCACCATCCCAAAGAGAACGACGCATTACTGTACCGTCCCAAAGTGAACGACGCATTACTGTACCATCCCAAAGTGAACGACGCATTACTGTACCGTCCCAAAGTGAACGACGCATTACTGTACCGTCCCAAAGTGAACGACGCATTACTGTACCGTCCCAAAGTGAACACGCATTACTGCACCATGAACGACGCATTACTGTACCGTCCCAAAGTGAACGACGCATTACTGCACCATCCCAAAGTGAACGACGCATTACTGCACCATCCCAAAGAGAACGACGCATTACTGTACCGTCCCAAAGTGCATTACTGCACCATCCCAAAGAGAACGACGCATTACTGTACCATGAACGACGCATTACTGTACCGTCCCAAAGTGAACGACGCATTACTGTACCGTCCCAAAGTAAACGACGCATTACTGTACCATCCCAAAGAGAACGACGCATTACTGTACCATCCAAAGTGCAACTGCACCATCCCAAAGAGAACGACGCATTACTGCACCATCCCAAAGAGAACGACGCATTACTGTACCGTCCCAAAGTGAACGACGCATTACTGTACCGTCCCAAAGTGAACGACGCATTACTGTACCATCCCAAAGTGAAAGTGAATCCCAAAGAGACGCATTACTGTACCATCCCAAAGTGAACGACGCATTACTGTATCCCAAAGTGAACGACGCATTACTGTGCATTACTGCACCGTCCCAAAGTGAACGACGCATTACTGTACCATCCCAAAGTGAACGACGCATTACTGTACCATCCCAAAGTGAACGACGCATTACTGTACCGTCCCAAAGTGAACGACGCATTACTGTACCGTCCCAAAGTGAACGACGCATTACTGTACCGTCCCAAAGTGAACGACGCATTACTGTACCGTCCCAAAGTGAACGACGCATTACTGTACCGTCCCAAAGTGAACGACGCATTACTGTACCGTCCCAAAGTGAACGACGCATTACTGTACCGTCCCAAAGTGAACGACGCATTACTGTACCGTCCCAAAGTGAACGACGCATTACTGTACCGTCCCAAAGAGAACGACGCATTACTGCACCATCCCAAAGTGAACGACGCATTACTGTACCGTCCCAAAGTGAACGACGCATTACTGCACCATCCCAAAGTGAACGACGCATTACTGCACCGTCCCAAAGTGAACGACGCATTACTGCACCATCCCAAAGTGAACGACGCATTACTGCACCGTCCCAAAGTGAACGACGCATTACTGCACCGTCCCAAAGAGAACGACGCATTACTGTACCGTCCCAAAGTGAACGACGCATTACTGTACCGTCCCAAAGAGAACGACGCATTACTGTACCGTCCCAAAGTGAACGACGCATTACTGTACCGTCCCAAAGTGAACGACGCATTACTGTACCGTCCCAAGTGAACGACGCATTACTGTACCGTCCCAAAGTGAACGACGCATTACTGTACCATCCCAAAGTGAACGACGCATTACTGTACCGTCCCAAAGTGAACGACGCATTACTGTACCGTCCCAAAGTGAACGACGCATTACTGTACCATCCCAAAGAGAACGACGCATTACTGTACCATCCCAAAGTGAACGACGCATTACTGTACCATCCCAAAGAGAACAACGCATTACTGTACCATCCCAAAGTGAACGACGCATTACTGTACCGTCCCAAAGTGAACGACGCATTACTGTACCATCCCAAAGTGAACGACGCATTACTGTACCATCCCAAAGAGAACGACGCATTACTGTACCGTCCCAAAGTGAACGACGCATTACTGTACCATCCCAAAGTGAACGACGCATTACTGTACCATCCCAAAGTGAACGACGCATTACTGTACCGTCCCAAAGTGAACGACGCATTACTGTACCATCCCAAAGTGAACGACGCATTACTGTACCATCCCAAAGTGAACGACGCATTACTGTACCGTCCCAAAGTGAACGACGCATTACTGTACCGTCCCAAAGTGAACGACGCATTACTGTACCATCCCAAAGTGAACGACGCATTACTGTACCATCCCAAAGAGAACGACGCATTACTGCACCATCCCAAAGTGAACGACGCATTACTGTACCGTCCCAAAGTGAACGACGCATTACTGCACCATCCCAAAGTGAACGACGCATTACTGTACCATCCCAAAGAGAACGACGCATTACTGTATCATCCCAAAGTGAACGACGCATTACTGTACCGTCCCAAAGAGAACGACGCATTACTGTACCGTCCCAAAGTGAACGACGCATTACTGTACCGTCCCAAAGAGCCACAAAATCACTTTCACAGACTTTTTCATTAACTGTTCCCATCTGAGTGAACGTTGTTCTCTAACTGCTAGCTATTCTTGTAAAACTAACACTAGGTTTCTTTTGTCTATATTCTATATACTCGTTTTCTTAAATTAAAAAAAACCTTCCTACGTGTACTGCAATACAATTTAAGCTCGGATGAGCTTTATTTGTCACATACACAATTATACAGAGTATAATGAGGAGTGAAATGTGTTCTCTGCATTTAACCCATCCAAGTGTACACACTTGGAGCAAGCCGACTGTGCAAGCAACTTCCTGCCGGAGTCGGGATTCCTTGGGTTACCTCGGGTTTCAAGTCGAACGCTCTATCCATTAGGCCAACGACTGCGTTCGGCTAACCAGGACTTGTAATAGCACTTGCACGTTTTTGCTCTTTTGTTGGTTTTGATTGCGTCTATAATGTCCTCATTTGTAAGTCGCTTTGGATAAAAGCGTCTCCTAAATTACTAAATAAATATATATATGCAGTATTTATAATTTTTTCAAACTTGATTTTTATATTGAGCTACAATATTATTAATAACTTTATATTAGGTAGCCTTATGATGTACTTAAATTTAAATTAATCTTACAGTGCAGTTATTTATACATGTTTTTACATTTTACTTATATTTAAAAAAACACCTGCATGAAATGTCATCTGTAGTTAATTTCTGTAATCACAGTTATAATTGCACTGTTGACCCATCCCTTAAGTTACACCTCAACCCATACCACCAAACATATCCACCTCAATCGTGTTTTATAATATAATATGAACACAATAAGTGTTCACATTATATTATTATTTATTAAGACCACAGTATACTGTCCTGCACATTGTATTTTATTGCACATTTTATTCTTCTTTATCTTTTCTTATTATTTTTTACTTATATTTATGTATATTCTCCTGTGTTGTGTTACATATTTTGCACTGTCCATTGAGCGGACCTGACCTGACTTTCACCACTGATTATATTCTGTATAATTGAGTATGTGACGAATAAAACCTTGAATCCTAAGTACATTGCACTTATTTTCTGATGTAAGTACACCGTAGTTAATGCCACCTGATATAAAGTGGGACTTATTTGTCTAATAAACCTGACTTGTGTAAATGACTGTTGTTGGCTCTTTGTCACATTGTTATGTTTCTCTTTTGTAAGTCGCTTTGGATTAAATGCATGAATGTAAATGTGAATCTCATTCTCAGCACCACTGATGAGACGAGCCGGTCTGAGTCCATCGGATGATCTGCACGTCACTAAAACACTTGTGTAGAGGCTTAATGTGAGGAATATTTCACACATGCAGCTCTGGAGAAATTAAAACTAAAAGTTCCACTGAGTTCAATCGGTTTGAGATGTTTCTACAGGATTGATTCAGTCTGATCACGTAAGTGAAGATGAGATGATCAGTCTTACGGTTCAGTTTAAACTGTTATGACGTCACTGGCATGTATTTACTCTCCAGAGCCAACGTTTCCTCTCATGTAGCACTTACTGAGAGTCTGGGCGCCAAAGATTCCCGCTTCCACCTCATTAAAATCCAGCTCAGACCAGCACGAGCTCAGCGCAGGGATTTCTTGAATAATGTTTGAGAAATGCATAGTTTAGTTTAGTTAAGTTGGATATTTAACTCATTTTAAGGAATTAATTGCAAAAATAATTTATGATGAATATGATTAGTGTTGCATAATATTTTATTGCATAAAATAAAATAAAATGATGCATGTTGCATAATATTGCATATTCTTTTATTTAAATTTTAGCATCCTTTAAATATATGTTGTTTATATATCATATTCATTCTTATATAACTTTATATATTTTTTTATGTCAGTTAACATTTATTTCCAAGTAGCATTTTTCTTTTTTTAAAGGTTAATTCTAATATTCTTGTTTCATGGATGATCGGGCTGATAAAATACTGCTCACACTGGTTAAAGCACCCAATCCTCCTGAACTCAACACACACTGGGTAATTACCATCGTTACATAAACTCACAAACTCACTCACCCAAGCCAGATTCCGGAGCTTTCTCTAATTTCCATTAAGAGTCTATACACTGGATCTGTGTTGTGGCAGACATGGCAGTCTTCGCAGGCACCTCCACAGCACAAGCACACACTGTCTGATTGTATTCAGACTCTCCTTTCTCTTCTCCATGACGTGTGTGAGCAGACGTTCTGTTTCTGGCTCTAGTCGTCAAATAGTTTGCTGTTTTTGCAGGACTTTGAGTGAGTGTGTGCGTCTGCATACGATGCCTTCTTTACATATGTACATGCAATGAGCTACAATGAAAAATACTTTTTGTTTAAACACACTTGACCTATTCATGAAACACGAGAATATATTTCTAAAAGTAAGTACATTTTTCTTATGTAAATTGCAGCATTAGTTTCAATAGGACAATTAACATAGAAAAGGCTCACTGCGTCATTTATACACTTTGTATTTAAGACATTAAATTACTATAATAATTTTGATTACATTTATAAATTGCTAATTTAATGCAGTAGCTATGAATAAATATTAATATGGAAAATCGTTATCACTCCGCAATGTCGCTAGTATCAGAGAAGAGTGAATGCAGCCAGATTACCAGTGAAAATATACAATATTTCACTAAATTTAATAAAGCACACTGGTAAGTATTTATTATCATTTTGTCAGATAGCAAAATAGACCTCATCGTTAAATTCAGAAATTCTTAAGTTACATTAACGTAATGTTATAATGAAATAGGTCTCTTCTGTTCACCAAGGCTGCATTCATTTAATAAAAATAAAGTAAAAAGTGTGCAAAATTATTCAAATTGAAAATACATGTTTTATATGTGAATATATTACAAAATGTAATTTATTTCAGTGATCAAAGCTGTATTTTCAGCATCATTACTCCAGTCTTCAGTGTCACATGATCTTCAGAAATCATAATAATATTCAGATTTTGTGTTCAATATGCAGATTTCTCTTCTGATTCAGACCAGACCTCTTTTTTACTGGAGGAAGCGTTATTATGGATTATGGACTCATATTTAAGCCAGAAGCAGTGGTTTAAAGTGCAAAATGTGTGAATTCTGGATTTGTTTCAGCTCTTGTCTTCTCCAGATGTTAACTGATGGACTGGAGTGGTGTGGATTATTGTGATGTTTTTATCAGACTCTCATTCTGACGGCACCCATTCACTGCAGAGCATCCATTGCTGAGACACTGATGCAATGCTACATTTCTCCAAATCTGATGAAGAAACAAACTCATCTTGGATGGTCTGAGGGTAAATGTTTAGCTAACTTTAATTTTGGGGTGAAATCTTTCTTTAACATAAACTAACAATGAACAATACTTTACAATCTTAGTTAATATTGTCAAATGTCAACATTTAATGCATTTTTAAATCAAAGTTGTATCTTAAAAATGACTTAATGCACTGTGACCTAACATGAACAATTAGCTAATGCATTAAGAAAATAATAACCTTAAATAGAAAATAGTAACCTTGCATACACACAGAAAGTTTTAGTCAAACATTTTTAATATGGTAAAAGTCTTATGTTAAGTGCATACAAATATTTTAAATCCTGCACCGTTTCAAATAAGGAACCACGGCTGAATATGAAAATATTATTAGATTTATATGCAAAATTAATCTTTTCAATAATAAAAGTGCAAAAGCGAAGCATTTTCTCTGCTGCTTTCAGACTTCATGAAGTCTTGTTACTCTTTCATTACGTGTCTCTTTAATTAATGTTCTCAATTAGCTTTCTGCTCCTTTGCTGATCTATCTTTCTGTACTAACTCTTATGTAATAACTCTCTTTCTAACTCTCCTTCGATCGCCGTCTCCACGTGGACGTCCAGAAACGTGTGTTCAGTCGAGTGCATGTGCGAGGAAACCGATGAAATGGACCTCCTTTGATGGTATCACAAATAAATTGGATTATTTCATGCTATATTTGTATTTGTTTGTGTAATTGTGTTGTATGAGGAGGAAGGGTTGTAGGTCTAAACACTATTATTAAGCTATAAATACCATGCAAAACTAAGATTAGGCCTGTTGAGTATTATTAAATGATCTTTGTTTAGAGGCCTTGCCACCGTCTGAACGAGCGAAAGACGAGGATGTCGGTCCATGTGACTCGTGAGTACGTCAAAATGATGTGACTTTCCAAGCAATTCAGTCCCATTTTAGTCACAGAGCACCATCTTTCCCGGAGCACTTATATCAAATCAACATCACCAATCGAGAAATAAATGTATTGCTTTTCTGTATGCTTGACACACAGCACAGATGCATGTTTTAAACAGTGTCACGTAGTGAAGTATATATGTACTGTACTTAATGTTTTGAGTAATTTGTCCACTTCTAAACACAGCGGAGGTGCTTCTCAAAAGCCTGCATGTTGTTCGTTACTCCCCAACATTGCTCTGATCAGTAGTAACTGTGATTGTGTGAGATGGTTCAGTTTTGTGCGATCAGATGCAGTTTGAGAATAAAGCAGCAGAGAGAGCAGACTGGTGCTGATGTGAGCCACGTGCGGCGTTCCTCGTGTCCTCAAACCCTCTCCTGCAATCTTTACCATTGACTAAACCAAAGCCATCATCATCATCATCATCATCATCCTGCAGCTCAACAGAAACCTGGACAACACTTACAATAAGCCTGCATTGGTTAATGGAGATGGATGTTTTAAATAGTGTCACATTGACCTGCACGTCAGTCTTTGTCAGAGCAAACGAGTTAAAGTCATCTCGACCTCTCTCTGTATGTTTAGAAAATGCGATCATCCGGAAAACATTGAAATAAGTGCTGTTTTTAAAGGAGTGGTTCACTTAAAAGGTCTTCCGAGATGTCGATGAGTTTGTTTCTTCATCAGATTTGGAGAAATGTAGCATTGCATCAGTGTCTCAGCAATGGATGCTCTGCAGTGAATGGGTGCCGTCAGAATGACTATGCTGCTTGATCTGTGCAGATTTCTCTCCTGATTCAGACCAGATTATTTTTTTCACTGGAGGAAGCGCTTTTATGGATTATGGACTTATTAAAACATCTTATTTATCTCGTTTGTCTTCTCAACATTGTAACTGATGGACTGGAGAGGTGTGGATTATTCAATTCAAGATTATTTGTGTAGCGCTTTTTACGATACAACCGTTGCAAAGCAGCTTTACAGGAAACTAAGCTTCTACAATAGATTATATATATTGTAGAAACTTAATATATTTCACTTATGGCAAAATGTGGTTAATTCAGTATACTGTCTGAGGGGTTGAAATCATCTCTTCTCAGGTGTTCGGTCATCTCGGATCATTTAAGGGTCGGATCCAGACGTATTGTGATGTTTTTATCAGCTGTTTGGACTCTCAGTCTGACGGCACCCATTCACTGCAGAGCATCTATTGCTGAGACACTGATGCAATGCTACATTTCTCCAAATCTAATGTAGAACTTTTGCATTGTTCAACATAATATTCAGCAAATGTGTTCCTGTGGCTCAGTGGTAGAGCATTGTGTTAGCAGCGCAAAAGGTTGTGGGTTCGATTCCCAGGGAACACATGTACTGACTAAAACATGTATAGCCTGAATGCACTGTAAGTCACTTTGGATAAAAGCGTCTGCTAATGCATAAATGTAAATGTAGTCGAAGTATTATATGCGTTAAATACAAAGTTGCAACAGTTTACATACACACTGCACAAACAGTAGCACTGTATGTTTTATTCTATTCTGAGCCGGACTCACTTTCTCATGTTGTGTTATTACCATAAGCAGCGAAGTTAACATTTAAAGACAAAAGTTTCATATTTGGCCGAAAGGATGTCTTAGACTTTTGCTGCATGTGCAAATCAATATAAATTGTTATCATTAATGAGTCTTAATTAATTAATGCACTGTGAGTAACTTGAACAAACCGTTAACAGCTTACTTTATTCGAGTCGCCGACGTGGGTCCTCCCCAAACACACAATAATTAACAAAGAGTTAACAAACATTTCTGCGGAAATAAGATACACAAATCTGTTATGCATTTTATAATGAGTTTATTTCTTTAGCTGTGCTTGTATTTGTAAAAAAAAATACAATCTGGTCCCCGAGCTTCCCGCTGCCCTGTCTCTGTCTCTATTGGCTGTAGGTCAATGTAATTTAATCGCTTCACTTCAGAAGCCAAATATTTCACAGATCATTCACAGAAGATACATTTACACACTAACACGTAAATACAGATAATACATATCAAATATATATACTCTTACACATATAAAATACAACTATTACAAATATACAAGTAAAAAAACTATAAAATAAATAGATAAAGTAGCATAAGGCACATGGTAGATATAGAGTGCAAACCAGTGAAATAAATAAACCGTGCAGATATAATTGGTGTAGTGCTAAAGAGCATATCAGTCTATTTAAAGTGACAAAGCTCAGAGAGCAGACTTTATTCAAACTGTCAGACGAAGTACGCGCATTTGCTGATCGGCATTTGTAATGTACTCGGCATAAAGACTGATTCAAGCCCCACCCATGAGGCCGTTTGACTGACATGTCAAACAACCAATCACAGCTCGTTTCGTTCAGCGTCACGTCTCGGGGCTTGAAAATGTCACCACAATAACAGACTCTCCGACGTATTTGAAAGATTCTATACCGCGAACTTTAAATATTTCACATACTTTTGAAAATACAGCATTTAGTTGATCCTGATAAGCTTTTGTCGTCACAGTTGTAAACACGACGGCTTTCTTATTTCGTGGGGGGGATTTGGCGCCATCTTTGTTTCCAGGCAGAACGTTGATGAACGCGACACACGCGGCTCCCGGAAATCCGGTTTAATTCGACCAATCCGGTGACGACTTGGACACTCCTGAAGTGTTTCCGGATAAGTGTACCATATGCATCAGACGTTCAGCCAACGGGTGCTTGAATTAAAATAGTATTAGTATTTTTCACTAATAAACAAACATTAAACTGAAGCATCTTCTCTGCAGATTTCTGATTTTTCATTACGTGCCTCGTTTATTAATGTTCTCAATTTGCTGTAGACATATATAATTGTTAGTTCATGTTAACTAATGTAGTTAATTAATGTTAACAAATCATACCTCAATGTAAAGTGTTATCGAGGAGAAACCATCATGATGAAACATGACAATGTGTCTCTGTGTGATTGTGCACATGTTATTATTTTCATAAATCTGTGCAGCGATGGATGTATTTTACCTGCGTGACACTGAGTTGCATGTGTTTATATGTTCCTCCAGACAGTGGAAGATAAAATCAGCCGTGTGTGTGTGTGTGTGTGTGTGTGTGTGTGTGTGTGTGTGTGTGTGTGTGTGTGTGTGCATGTTTATGTGGTTTATGAGGACACAAATTTGTATAATGACATGGGTATGACATAGGTATTACAAGGAGAAGGTGATTTATGAGGACATTTTCAGTGTCCCCATAATTTAAAACGCTTATAAATCATACAGAGTGAGTTTTTTTGAGGGAAAATAGAAATGCACCGTCTCCTGTGAGGGCTAAGTTTAGGTGTAGGGTAGGTGTA
This sequence comes from Schizopygopsis malacanthus, assembly GCA_027474115.1. Taxonomy (NCBI): domain Eukaryota; kingdom Metazoa; phylum Chordata; class Actinopteri; order Cypriniformes; family Cyprinidae; genus Schizopygopsis; species Schizopygopsis malacanthus. Next base: position 27,293,510 of record CM049883.1, read on the forward strand.
GGGCAATAGCACATACAGCTTGTACAGTATAAAAACCATTACGCCTATGGAGAGTCCCTGTAAACCATAAAAACCAACATGTGTGTGTGTGTGTGTGTGTGTGTGTGTGTGTGTGTGTGTTTAGTATCATTGACAGCTGGAGGCTGATCACTTATCTAATGACCCAGAGAAGAGAAGCACAGACTGCTTCCCTCAATGACCTTCCCTTGGTCCAACAGATTGTCGACACACAGACACACACACACACAGACACAGACACAGACACACACACACACACACACACACACACACACACACAGAGCTTCAAAAACAAATATGATTAACCTACATGCATTAATAAATGCTCATTTGTGTAAATACGTCAAACACCATCTCCAGAACCGGAAACATAAAACAACCGAGCAGATCCTTGATAAAAAAGAAGGATACTTTTTATTACTTATTATGAATATAATATACTTAACAATACTTTAATTGCATGTTCTATACAATTAAATTAACATCTATTATAGTTTTCTTTAATATAAATGTATTTATTTTAACTCTGAATATTGTTTTTTGACAATTAAATAGAACTTAAGTTCATCTTATGCATCATTTTATAATTACTTTATTGAATTTGAAATATAAGTACTGCTGAATGCACTGACAATCTTTTATGCTAAATTAAATTCACTTTAATGTCATTTCACAAGAAATCGGCGTCAAAAAGATCGAGCTCATCAACACAACCCCCTGATTACTAGCAATTATCCAGCAAGAACAGTCTGATAATAGCTCTCGATGCAAACACATGCTGTACTTCAATACTGTGCTGTCTGTGAGTGCATCAGATGCAGATACTGAGAGCTCATATCATACATTATTTGATTGTTTATTCTGAACACCATAATCTTACTACAGTTGTTTGGTATCAAAAACTGTTTTTCATTACCGTTTGTACTCACCCTCAGGTCTTCCGAGATGTAGATGAGTTTGTTTCTTCATCAGATTTGGATCAGTGTCTCAGCAATGGATGCTCTGCAGTGAATGGGTGCCGTCAGAATGAGAGCATGGATGCATCTGTAGTGTGTCTCAGAATGAGAGCAATGGATGCTCTGTAGTGAATGGGTGCCGTCAGAATGAGAGTCTGATAAAAACATCCACACCACTCCAGTCCATCAGTTAACATCTGGAGAAGACAAGAGCTGTGTGTTTGTAAGAAACAAATCCATCAAGACGTTTTTAACTTCAAACCACTGCTTCTGGCTTAAATACGAGTCCATAATTCATCACAAAACTTCCTCCAGTGAAAAAGTGGTCAGGTCTGAATCAGGAGAGAAATCTGCACAGATCAAAACAGCTCTAAACAAATATGTGTCTGGATTTAGATGTGAGGGATAACATGAAATGCACTTTTTCACTGGAGGAAGCATTATTATGGATTATGGACTGTAAAAGTTAAAGGGATAGTTCTCCCAAAAATGAAAATGTTGTCTTCATATATTCATCCTCATGTTTTTACAAATGTTATTAAT
>CM049883.1:27300026-27310026 GCA_027474115.1 Schizopygopsis malacanthus
TTGAAGAAAAGATGATATATTCTCAATACAATCATCCCCATTTAAATCATAAAGTTTGAAAATATAATTTTAAAGCATGTGTAAGGCCACAGAGACAGCATGCTGTTGTTGCACATACAATATTAATGTTTATAACAGTGCAATACAAACACCATTATAAATTCATAGTTCACTATCACACACCATGATATGGGTTCAAATGAAAACCCATTTCTCTCCAAAACAGTGCCAGTTTTAAGCGTTTTGCAATAAAGAATAAGATTACTAAACTTGCATAATTTATGTTACAATTTTAACATAAATGGACATTGTTCTATAAGGATGACCACAGCTTTTACACATTTACTCGAATTGTTATGATGATAAAATCATTTGTAAGTAAAAATGCATTAAATAGCGAAGTATTTCTGGGGAAACTTATCAAAAGAAAGCAAACGCACGCCTCGTCTCGGTGAATCAGCAGCATCCACAACTGAAAGAACAAAAAGTGTTGAACTTCAAAGTGTTTATGCACGAGTGCACTTACTAAATGAAGGCGGGTTGTATAAAATGGATCAAACAAAAAAAAAGATGCATTAACGAGCTGCAGTTTTATTACATCACGCGCTGACACAGATGCAGTAGGCTATAATAATGCCACGGGTCATTAATAAGGTGTATATTGGTCCTCAGTTTGAGTGCATTATTTCCAAGTGTTTTAGTGTTTACAAAACACTTTTTCACAGCTCGCTTCATGCGCTCAAACTCATCAAAAGTCAACAAGTTCAACCAGCAATAACGAGTTATCTCTATGTGAGCGGGAGTTACACCGAACGTGGCTCTCGCGGGACTGTACGCAATACCCGCAAAACCACACCAAATGTCCGGCCTTGTAGACAGGCAAGCATATATACAAATCATTCAGTAAGCAGAAATCAGAAATGTACCTTAGCATATTAGAGGAAGATGCTGATAACTCGACTGAAGTGATGCCTGACGAATGCACTTCCGGCAGCCATGATAAACCGCAGTTGGCGGTCAAAGTTTTCTACGCACAATTTGATTTGATGAAAGTCACGAGACCGATTACTCTCTCTCTATCTAATCACATTGATGGACAAAAATAATTAAAATAAGCATGTACGACCACAAACGGAGGAAAATAGGGGAGTAAAAGTACCGATACATTAGGCTACTTAAAATGTACTCAAGTAAAAGTAAAAATGCACAGTTTTTAAACTACTCAAAAAAGTACAATTACTGATAAAAACTACTTAATTACTGTAAACGTGAGTATTTGTAATTCGTTACTTCACACCCCTAATCGGCAGTTCCCTGTTCGAGCTGAAAGGGCTCGAATTTAGCGCGTTTGGCTTTAGATAAATACTAGAGGATATAACACTGAAAGATATTTGCGGTCCGGATGAATGCCGGGGTGCGGCTGCGGTCTGCCTTTTGAATATCGGTTATATAAATATTTAAGTTAAAAAAAGACTTAAGTTGTTTTTCAAAATATTCATGAGTCCTTTTCCTCGAGTCTGAGTCAAGTCTGAAGTCTATAAAAATAAGACTTGAGTCCGAGTCATTAACTCGAGTGCCCATCTCTGCAACCAAGATCTGCAGAATACCATCTCTGAACACACAACACATCGAACCCTGAAACAGATGGACTCCAGCAGCAGAAGACCACACCGGGTGCCGCTCCGGTCAGATAAGAACAGCACACGGAGGATACAATTCACACAGACTCACCAAAACTGGACAATAGAAGATTGTAGAAACGTTGCCTGGTCTGATGAGTCTTGATTTCTGCTGCAACATTCAGATGTAGGGTCAGAATTTGGTGTAAAGAACATGAAAGCATGGATCATCCTGCCTTGTCTCAGCGGTTCAGGCTGCTGCTGGTGGTGTAATGGTGTGGGGGGTATTTTCTTGGCACACTTTGGGTCCATTAGTACCAATTGAGCATCGTTTAAACACCACAGTCTACCTGAGTATTGTTGCTGACCATGTCCATCCCTTTATGACTACAGTGTACCATCTTCTGATGTACTTCCAGCAGGATAATGCACCATGTCACAAAGATCAAATCATCTCAGACTGGTTTCTTGAACATGACAATGAGTTCACTTTACTCAAATGACCTCCACAGTCACCAGATCTCAATCCAATAGAGCACCTTTGGGATGTGGTGGAACGAGAGATTCTCATCATGGATGTGCAGACGACAAATCTGCAGCAACTGTGTGATGCTATCATGACAATATGACCAAAATCTCTGAGGAATGTTTCCAACACCTTGTTGAATCTATGCCACGAAGAATTAAAGCAGTTTTGAAGACAAAAGGGGTCCAACCCGGTACTAGCAAGGTGTACCTAATAAATTAGCCAGTGAGTGTAAATACACATATGCACTAATATAAATATTGTTTTTGTTTGTCATTTTTTCCACTATTAATTTTCCGAGTTTAGTTGTTCATCATATAGCCCGTCACTGTCTGTGTTCATCTTCACGTCACAGCATCTAAGACAGAAACTTTAACTTTAACTTTGAATCAAATAAATAATAAGACAAACAACTGCTGTGACATGTGAGTCAGCCTCAGGATTGCTTATAGAGCCGTTAAACTGATATTTGCTGCATCTGAATATGTTTGGCAGCAGGAAGATTTCGTCAGATTGCCGTCAGTGATGCGCGTCTCTGATCTCAGTGATGCTCCATCATAAGTGTGTATATTAGTATATTAAGCAGTCACGCAGGGCTTTCCTCCCTCGTCTAGAGCTCAGCTCGTGGGGAGTTACGTGTGTTCCAGGCCTCGGGGAGATTCAGAGACATATGGCAATACAATGCTCAGAGTCATTCGATGGATCGATGTAAACATGGCAAGCACACACGCCTCTGCTGGGACGTCACGCTGAGGAATCTGCTCAAGTCACATGCGTTAGATCTGGACTCAACCAGAAACACACATCACCTCTGTTATTAGACACTGGATATCTCTAGGCAATGTCATCCATCTTCTCCTCTCCTCTCTTCTCTGCTCTACTCTGTAGTGTTTGGACTAATCAGACACACATTTATTCATTATATTTACATTTATGCATTTAGCAGACGCTTTTTTCCAAAGCGACTTACATTGCATTTAAGTTTCTACATTTTATCAGCTCTTGCTTTCCCTGGGGATCGAACCCATGATCTTGACGTTGCTGGCGCCATGCTCTACTAGTTGAGCTAGTTGAGGGCTCAGTTACCAGACTGTTTTATTGCTCAAAAGTATGTGAGATGTGACGTGCCGTAAGAAACGAAACCCATGCAATGCCCATACAAACAAAACTTTCCTCCTTGTCACTAATAGGAAAACCTTTCTACAGATAAACATGCATCCCAGGACATTGTGTGTACGATTTTAACTATCTTATATAGTGTCTCTTGCATTGTATTGTGTTTTATGCATGCTTTATGAGTGAAGTACTAGTTAATGTAACCCCACCTATATCATGTCTCCTGCCAAATGAATGCTCATTTGATGACGAACACTTTGGAGTACACCACCTTCTCATAGAATGCCAGGTGTGTTTGTAATTTAATCAAAGTATAGACAGCCAGAGGCTTTCGAACCACGCTCTCAGACAAAGGGTCATAAACCCCCCCAATATTTCCAAACTACTGCTTGGAAATTCAGCCTTTCTCATTGGTCAAGCCCCTCCTGAAATGTGTGACTCTTCCCTGACTTTAAAGGGCTCACGCACAGGTTTGCCTCTCTCTTCTGCCGTTTTGTCATTTTAATCGCTGAGATAAATGTGCTCTTCGTTGTTTGGTGATGGTGGAGCTGCTCTACTTTAAGGCTCTCTCACATACACACACACACACAGACACACACACATCATATAAACAACACACACACACACACACACACACACACACACACTCACTCACTCTCTGACACACACACATCTCTACTCTCACATACACAGACACACACACATCATATAAACAAACACACACTCTCTCACACAGACACACACACATCATATAAACAAACACACACACACACACACACATCATATAAACAAACACACACACACACACACACTCACTAAACAAACACACACACACACACACACACACACTCACTCTCTCACACACAAACACACTCACTCTCTCACACACACACACACACACACACACACACACACACACACACACACACACACACACACACACACACACACACACACACGCATCATATAAACAAACACACACACTCACTCTCTCACACACACACACACACACACACACACACACACACACACACACACACACTCTCTCACACACACACACTCACTCTCTCACACACACAGACACACACACACACACACACACACACATCACACACACATATAAACAAACACATAAACAAACACACAGACACACACACACACACACACACACACACACACACACACACACACGAACACACACACACACGCACAGCAGCAGCTCACCGGCTTGTTGTTTATGCCAGACTTTCACAGCTGACAACATAAATGTATTGATTTTATTTCTTCACATCTCGCCTTCAGTGTTTCCCCTCTGCATAATTGATGCTGTTTCCGCCTCAGGAAAGTTCCACTGCCTAATTTGCTGACAGACACTATTATTACTATCACAAAAACTTCAATAGAGCGTGCGCTTCGTGCTGTTTTCCCGATCAAATTTTCATGAAGTAAACAAACACTGGATCTGAATGGAAAGTTCTTCAGAATAATGTGTGAATCAGAGGCGTACGCTCAACGCTGGACAGACTCATTCATTGGTCTTTCTGGGTCTGTGTATCACGGGTCAATAGAGCAGTGTTGTTAATCAGAGCTGCTATTTGTGCTTTTGTTTAGATTGAAATCTCCATTGATAAGTGTGATCGGTTTGCAGTGGGTACGCCATGTTCGTCTCATTCAGGGTGTTTATGTTGAGTAAAGATGTGTCTGTGTGGCTCCAGGTGTGTGCTTGTTTTATTGCATTAAGACTGGTGTTATTATAATCACAAACATGACTCAAGGCCAGATCATCCTCTTCAACTCAATTACAGCTAACCTGTTTGCATTAGTGTGTGTGTGTGTGTGTGTGTGTGTGTGTGCGTGCGTGTGTGTGTGTGTGTGTGTGTGTGCGTGCGTGCGTGCGGGTGGATGTGTGTGTGTATGTTATGTGCATATATATATATATATATATATATAAATGACCCGGTTCAAAAGTTTACACCCCCTTGATTCTTAACACTGTGTTGTTGTCTGAATGATCCACAGCTGTGTTTATTAGTTTAGTGATAGTTGTTCATGAGTCCCTTGTTTGTCCTGAACAGATAAACTGTCTGCTGTTCTTCAGAAAAGTTATTTTGTGTATTTGAACTCTTTCCAACAATGACTGTATGATTTTGAGATCCATCTTTTCACACCTGAGAGACTCATTACATCTATTACAGAAGATTAAATCACTCACTGATGCTCCAGAAGGAGAAACCATCATTAAGAGCAAGAGAACTTTTGAATTTGAAGAGCAGTGTAACATTCAGCTTGATTTGTCTTCTGGAAAACATGTGACTATCTTCTGAAGGAAAATACAAATATATGGTATATGTGGCAGTACTAAATGAAAAAAAAAAGATATTTAGGCAAAACAAGAAACATATGCACATCTTCAATCTGTTCAAACGTTTTCACGTACAGATAACAGATAATGTTATATCTGTGTTTTATCTGTATGTTATGTTATAGAAAATATATCATGCTTTTGAAGTATATTCAGGTATAGCTGTTTATAGCATGCGTAAAATATTGTTGAAGTAATGCATTGCAGGTGACTAGATACTGTTGCTACAAGCTAAATATAAAATGTGCATAACAACACATAAACAACGTATTAGTCATTATATATGTTATGAATTATATATGTAGTTATTACATTTATATATATATTTATAATATTATAATATAATAATATCGTAGACTTATAGTTCCATTCTACTTACTGCAGGCGCTATCCAGTTACAGCGAAAAGATCAGCTCATGTGGAACTTGTTACACTTACATTGTGTGTCAGCATATACGACATTTGTGTTCAATTTAACATGTGCAAAGTACTTATTGTAATGTTGCAAATGTCAAAAGCAAAGACAATGATGATGTGTGTATGCACTTCGCATGAGCACAATGCAATGCAGACACACATGACATGTGCATGACATGTGGCCAATGTTTTGGGTGACGGTTCCATTCATGACCCGTCCACATTACTGTGAGGTGCATTCTATTACCAGCAGGTTGAATTACTGGAGACACATGTCACCAGAAACGTGCCATTGTGACAAGTGTATTACAGAGTGCCATTGAGGATTGAAGTTATCACACTAGCAATTGAGGAACGTGTGTGTGCTGCAGACTCACAACAACAGACACATACGCACTTAAACATATTCATAATCTTCTGCTTCTCCAACAGCTGCGCTCCTCGTCCAATCAGAAACACAGACAGCTCATTATGCATAGCAACTGCTCCTTTTATCACGGTTTATTCGTTTACTATTTATGTATGATGTCCTGATTGCCTCTCAATGAACCAATTACTGCATTAGAAGTGCACTGCGGCTTTCATAAGTATCACTCCATGTTTGTGACATCCTTCAGCGTGAGACAAAGCGGGAAATCGTGACAACAGAGCCTGTAAACACACGAGGGGGGGATTTACTAGGAACACGCTGCACTTGATGATAACAACATTTATTGTTTTAATGCTGGACTGGTTCAACAAAAAGGTCACCAAAAAGGTCTTCTCCAGATGTTAACTGATGGACTGGAGTGGTGTGGATTATTGTGATGTGTTTATCAGACTCTCATTCTGACGGCACCCATTCACATCCATTGCTGAGACACTGATGCAATGCTACATTTCTCCAAATCTGATGAAGAAACAAACTCATCTACATCTTGAAAGAGTGCGTTTTCAGCTAATGTTAGTTTTTGGATGAACTATTCCTTTAAAAGTATTGTTAGTTCGTGTTAAATAATGAAGTGAATTAATGGAAACCATTTCAATAAGGTTTCTTTAGTTAAGATAACATGAGCTAACAATAAAAATACTTCTATTCTTAGTTCAAATTCATTTCAAAGTTTACTAATACATTACTAAAATCAAAAGTTGTATCTGTTAATATTAATGGATTAATGATATCATATCAAAGGACCTGAGCTAGCTTGAACTAACAATGAACAGTTGTTTAATAACGGTTAATAAATACTGCATTAATGCATTGACTAACATTAATGGGTCGTACTGCTGTGTTTTTATTACGTTGCTTCAGGAACGTATTGCAGCGGTTCAGAATTCAAATATTCGGGGTCTGTCATTAAAAAGTTAATGCTTTATCGTGTTGGAAATATCCCCAACACAACTCTAAACTTACCTCGATAGTGTTGACAAATGCTAACCTGATGTAAAAATGTATTTGCTGATGCAACCGTGCTATTTGAACTCCCTGATTCACAGATTTGAACTGTTTTGTTGAATCGTAGTAACACAGGATTAGATCCGGAGCTCCTCGAGTACATCTCTGAACTCCGTGAGCTCCCGAAACAAACCTACCGTTTATAAAAACCCATAGATATGAAGCTGGATATGTGTGATGCTAACGCTCAAAAGCATCCGTTTTCAAATCTCCCAGCTTATGAATATTGTTTTGAAGTCATAACATGATATTCGTCAAGTAATTGTGCCAAAATTATGCTTTTTTAATCGAAACTCTGTGAAAAGGAATAAAAGGCGTCAGAGATGTACTGCCGCTAGAGTTCATTTATTTTGGAAACTGCAGAGATATGTACTTATTGGTACGTATTTCACGTCTCGCTGAAAAGTGTCCCCAGGTACATAAATGCCATGAGACCAGAATGACAACAGAGATATTTCAACACATTTAGCACCTGTTTAGACTGAATTTTGGTTGCCGTGTAAACATGAAATATCACATAAAAGTGTGTTGATGCTGCAAACTTTTGCTCATTTTCCCACACTGTACGTTTTTAATAGTTACTGATTAACATGTCCAGATGTTATACTGAGAGCTGAATCGAAGAGTTTTCTCATTGTTTTGTGTGTAATAAACAGCCGTGCTATAAAGCGTTTTATAAGCTGTCACGGTTTCAGGGAAGGGATTTAAGGGTGCTTTTGAACTGTGCAAGCATTATAAATCCTGATTAATGATGACAAACACTTTAGTGTTACATTCCTCGCTTCTCTGAATGATAACTCATACGATCTGCTTATTGAGAGGTGTGCTATTACTTTTCATTTCCAGCAGACAAGTGGTCATAAACCATCTCACGGAGCTCAGTATCACCCAAAACACTTCAACATGTCATCATATATGTGCAGGACTACAGCTGAAAACACAATTCATATCATCCGAAATATCAAAGTGTGTAAACCCGAACCCAACGTGTGTATGTAAACCCAAAATATATCTACAGTGTCCGTCTTTTCATCTTCTTTCCTCATTCCCCTGGATCTTATCGTGATGATTTTCTCCATAAATCATAAAAACTGCTTTCCAGGAATGAGTTCAAGTGTGCCACACAATATTGTTGACCTTACTGTGAGGAACATTGTTAATCCACATCATTTATTATGGGAAAAAATGAAAAATCACCTTGCTTTTAAACAACCGACGTGCTTACTGTAAACAATACAATACAATGTATTCATCATATTTTGTGCTTGGTATACTATAAATACATTTACATGTTTATGTGCTTAATAAAATACCCTGGAACAACTGATGTTGTGCTAAATGCTTTAATTGTGCAGAAGAACTAATGATACTGACGTGTATTTGATTGAAATCACATATAGGAATTATTACTCAAATCTGTTTTAGCTTTAAAATGTAGATTAGAATAACAAGTGATGGTCCTAATCGAGACTTGTTTTCCAGCAGAGCTAACGAGGATGTTGTTTTGTATTTACCGTCGGTCTGGTCAGTCATATTTCCTCTCATCCAGACTAACATCATGATTTATTGGGCATTTCTGGAGTATTTGCACACAGGTATGCCTCTTCCTGGAAGGTGCTCTCGAAACCTGCCGAGTTACATCCAGTGTGTACACAGACTGAGTCACTGTGCTTCTCTGGGACCTGGTCAGATTTATGTGGAAGTTTGAGTGATCTGCTTTCAGAGGATAAGAGTCAGTAATTACTGTGGTTTTCGGTAAACGGTTATAGTGATTCTCTTATCAGCATCCTAATATCCCTCTGTTCTGGAAACGGAGTGTCATGTGACCCAGTGCAGCGCTCTGATTGGCCGGCGTTCTGTCGTAAAGCAGACAAACAGACAGAGAGCATCAACAGTAAAAGGGAAAAAGACATGCTTGGAAAGTAACGAGCTGATGTTTATTTTGTTCTAGTAAACAGCTGATGTTTTCCTGCTATCTCAATAGATCAGATTTTCACTGTTCAAGCGTCAAATGAAAGTTTATTATGTTCACAAACACCCATGAAATCAGAGCAGGCCTCGGTGGAGTCTGGCTTCAGACAATGAACTCTAGAGCAAGAGTGTTTCTCTGCTCACCAAGACTGCAGTTATATGATTAAAAATATTGTTACAATCTCAAATAACTGTTTTCCAGTGAATGTATGTTGAACTGTAATTTATTTCTGTGATCAAATCTGATTTTCATCATCATTACTCCAGTCTTCAGTGTCACATGATCTTCAGAACTCATTATAATATGCTGATTATTATCAGTGTATTTAACAATATAGTTTTTGTCAGTGAAACGGTTCAGTGAAGTGTGTGCCAGACGAGTCTTACGCAGATTCCTATATTTCATAACCCCGCAGGGATTCACAGGACTATGACGCATTTGGCCTCCGCAGTCCTCTTTTTCTCTCCATCTCTCTTTCTCTGTAAACAACTGTACGTCATTACCGCTGTTTCTGTCTTTAGCTGCTCCACAACTGAGGCGAAGGCATTTGTGC
>CM049883.1:27312526-27342526 GCA_027474115.1 Schizopygopsis malacanthus
TTTGTTTTGGTTTTAGTTTTAGTACTTTTGATGTATTTTTGTAATTTGTATTAGTTGTATTATTATTAATTTTATGTTTTATTAATTTAAAAAAAGTGTATTATATTATAGTTTTTATATTTTGTCAAATAAAATATTTTTGGTTTTAGTTTTAGTACTTTTGATGTATTTTTGTAATTTTTATTAGTTTCATATATTTTATTAATTTAATAAAAGTGTATTATATTGTAGTTTTTAGTTTGAGTTTTTATATTTTCGTCAAATAAAATTTGTTTTGGTTTTAGTTTTAGTTAATAAATAGCTCTGAAACACTCAACCTTAATGAACACGTATATGCAATATGCAATAACATCAAATGCACTTGTGATGTAAAAAAGAAAGGACCATATTTGAGTCTCAAGAAGACTAAACGAGGACAGCGGCTGTTCGTCAGGGTTAATCACGATAAGACTGTAAGAGAGCGCAGGACACAGAGATGACTGTTAGCCGATATAATGTGACTCTGTATCGTCCACATTCATTTCTCCAGAGATGTCCAATCGTTCTTCCATACAGAGACATGAACCAGAGAAATCACAACGCACTTTCATCTGAAGCAAAGCAGGGCTAAAACACAGTTCCCTAACGAAGAAATGAAGCATTGCGATCGCTTTATCTGAGGGAGAGGACTTGGCTTTAGCGATGAAACTGAAGCATAAATCAGTGCTTAGTCTCAGATCTCACAGGTTTGTTTTGAGAGGTCATCAGTTTCACTATAGAGTTGTAGTTTAATGCCTTTATTTAACCTCACTGAGATCTCTTTTCCAGGAGTGTCCTGGCCAGGATAGACAAACACACGTACAACACAAAACTGTATAAAATATAGCATTTGCAAATCATTAAATCGTGTTTTAAATGTACTGAGACACCAACGGATTAAGCCGCGGTTTCATTTGAAGTGAGTTCCAGTCTGACGGTGCAGTTTTACCTTAATTAGTTCGTGCTGAAGGTAACGATCGGGAACGCAATGAATAGTTAACAACCACTTTTCTGTGAATCAAACAACAGAGATAGGAGATAGCTTTGTAAATCAATAAATACCAATGCATTTGCCTTCGAACAGCAAGTGAAGACCAGGCGACTCTATTATATAGTATTCAATGATAATTAATAGTAATAAATCGTAAAGCACCGTGATATGTGTGTGTGTGTGTCTGTGTCTCTCTCTCTGTGTGTGTGTGTGTCTCTCTCTCTCTTTCTCTCTCTGTGTGTGTGTTTCTGTCTCTCTCGTTCTCTGTGTGTGTCTGTGTCTCTCTCTGTGTGTGTGTGTCTGTGTCTGTGTCTCTCTCTCTCTGTGTGTGTGTGTGTGTGTCTCTCTCTCTTTCTCTCTCTGTGTGTGTGTTTCTGTCTCTCTCTCTCTCTCTCTTCTGTGTGTGTGTGTGTGTGTGTGTGTCTCTCTCTCTCTTTCTCTCTCTGTGTGTCTGTGTCTGTCTGTGTCTCTCTCTCTCTGTGTGTGTGTCTCTCTCTGTGTGTGTGTGTGTGTGTGTGTCTCTCTCTCTCTCTCTCTTTCTCTCTCTCAGGCGACTCTATTATATAGTATTCAATGATAATTAATAGTAATAAATCGTAAAGCACCGTGATACACCACGGACTGCTGGAAATCTGAACACAGTATTGAGCCAGACGTTTTGAGACTGGCTTATAATCACATGCATGCTGTAAAGCAGCTAATCGATGTCTTTACATGCTTCATGATGCTGTTTGAACATTGTGTGAAGCCATTCATGTTTTGTACAGAGTCATAGCGTTTAATGCATTTCATCTGGAAGGACAACTTCAGAGTCTTCATTTCAGATCTAGTTGAAGTTTTGTGCAATATTTAGTTTGAGCTTAAACAATAATTTGCAGACCTGCCATGGGTCATGGACCAGGGTTATTATAATTAGCTACAATTAACTAAAACTAAACCAAAACACTTCCTTACTTGAAAAACAAAGTTTTTAGTCATTTAGCAGATGCTTTTATCCAAAGCGACTTACAAATGAGGACAAATTAACTGATATATATATATATATAAACTGTCAAAAAATGTAAGATTGAAATAAAAACGAAATATAAAACTACTAAAATATGAATAAAAACCATAACCGTGTGATCTCAGTGATGCCAATATAACACTCTCGTGTTTCTAAACCAAGTGTTTTTGATGAAATATGTTTCCAATAAAAACTCAAGCGCTTGCTTTGAGGTGTCGTTCGTTATTAAACCGTCTGTGATTATATATATTATATATAGTCCACCGCATCAGACGTGACATCCATATGACCGTAGAGCACCAGGATCATACAAGATGAGTAATAATACATTTACTTTTCATATTCATGACACGAGTGAGCACATGAAATCAACACGACTGAATCAGCCGCGGAAAATACTAATATTTAACAGGACAATTATTTTATATATTTCCACAAAAATATATATTTTTTCACCCTTGTGTAATTTGTTAAAACGATCCAATGAGAAACAGCGCTGCATTATCTCATTATCACTCCTGGAACATTTACATAATCTTCATAATTATGCATAATTATAAAATTCAAAACTTTTGCCCTTTAATAATTCTATAATAAACCACTTCATCACTCCTGCAGGAGGAGTCTTTAAAACTCTTTTGATAACTTAAAAATCATCATTATATTTTATATTTAAAAAAAAAAAAAGGAAAAATATTCATGCAAACATAAAGTCATTAAATGTAGTCCCTCTCCTGTTCAACAGATGAACTCTATCTAAACTAAACTAAACTAAAGAAAGACTGTTGAGTGAAAACAATGCTTTAGCAATGACGTTTGTGTTCATGACTATTTATTCTCATGCCAAGGACCACGTCTAGAATATTCACAGACACCATCATAATCATAATCTTAACATGTTCACTTCTGAATGAACGTTTGCAAATGCATTAATATGGCACATTGTAAGAAACAAGCGCAGAAAGGTGTCAGTGTGTCTGTAATACAGCTGTAGTGTACTGCAAACATTACTCGAGAACTGAAGCCACGGCTCCGGTTTAATAGTTCAGGAAGAGATGATCGACTCCTGGACACACTTTAAGATCCTGCGATGTCCTTTAAACGAATAGTTCGCTCGAGAATTGAAAATTAGCTAAGAATGCGCTCACTCTCAGGTCTAAGAGATGTAGCTGAGTTTGTTTCTTCGTCAGATTTGGAGAAATGTAGCATTGCATCAGTGTCTCAGCAATGGATGCTCTGCAGTGAATGGGTGCCGTCAGAATGAGAGTCTGATAAAAACATCACAATAATCCACACCACTCCAGTCCATCAGTTAACATCTGGAGAAGACAAGAGCTGTGTGTTTGTAAGAAAAAGAACATCATTAAGATGTTTTTAACTAAAATACGAGTCCATAATCCATAATAACACTTCCTCCAGTGAACATGTGATCTAGTCTGAATCAGGAGAGAAATCTGCACAGATCAAACACCGAGCCAAAACAGCTCTAAACTAATATGTGGCTGGATGTCGATGTGAGAGACAACAGAAGATTGTTTTTATCAGCTTTATGGACTCTCATTCTGACGGCACCCATTCACTGCAGAGCATTCGTTAGTGAGCAAGTGATGCAATGCTACATTTCTCCAAATCTGATGAAGAAACAAACTCATCCTAATCTTTGTATGGCCTGAGGATGAACACATTTTCAGCAAATGTTCATTTTTTGGTTAAATATTTAAATCCATCATTTACATTAAAGAAAGTACTAGAGATGGGCTGTTTGTTTAAACATGCACATTTTAGATTTAAGAACGTTTTATTTCCGTTTAAGATACGTTTCTTTGACCACACAACTTTGTGCTGTCATTCTTGATGTCCATATCACATAACTTTGATAAGATTATCTTATAAAGACAGTGTTTTGTGACAGTGACTTGCCCATCTGAAGACCTCCTGTCGTCTTTATCTCCGTGACGGAGCTCTAGTGTGATCTGTGATGATCCAGAGCAACGAACGTTCATCTGTGAGACTACAGTTCCTTTGATTGTTCTTAGAAACGGATGATAAACACGGTTTTAAAGCAGAACGTCACTGTGAGCATATCAAACAACATGCATGAGATAAATGCATTTAGGGCCACAGTAATGAATTTTGCACATCTGCAAATATTTCAACTATACGCTATATCATTAAAAACTTTGAGGTCGGTTAGATTTTTACGTTTTCATTTTTATTGATTCATTTTAAAGAATATTAATACTTTTATTCGGCAAGGGATTCCATTAAATTGATCACAAGCAAAGTCAGTTATAATAAAAGATTTCTATTTCAAATAAATGCAGTTATTTTGAACTTTGTTTATCAAATAATCCTGAAAAATAAAATGTATCAGTTTCCACAAAAATATTGAGCATCGCATCGCGACTGTTTTCAACATTGATAATAATCAGAAATGTTTCTTGAGCAGCAAATTAGCATATTATTATGATTTCTGAATTTCTTATTTTTTCAGTTTTACCAAGACCGCATTTATTTAATCAAAAATACATTAACATTTATATTATAAATATATTAATATTATATTGAAATATTATTACAATTTAAAATAACTTTATTACCAATAAAATGTGGAAACCATCATACTTTTATTTTATTTCTGTGAGTTCAAAAGAACAAATCTGTATTTTCATTATAAAGCATCATTACAATTTAATCCTTGATTAAAAGTATTAATCATTTTTTAAATATATTCAAAAACAGTAGTTTAGTTTATTAAATGTCAAAAGATAAACATGCCAAAACATCTCAAGGCATCAGTTTTATTAAAACTAATAAAGTGGTGGGCCGTTATCACGTGCTGCGTTAATAATATGCGATAAAAAAAATATGTTAATCTATTCTCAAATTTACTGTCTATACTCAAGAAACATTTCTGATTAGCGCGGATTACCAATGCTGTAGGGGGCGAGAACGAGTCTTCCAACTAGAGGCTCGCAGTCCGTGATGGACAATATTTTTGTAATACAATCGGGCAGGACATCCAAACGCTCACCTATCATTCAAACCATGGCTTTTCCTCTGAAAGATGTATGTATACTTTTAATTTTTCTAGAGAAAGTATTATTTGAGCGCGTTTGCTGAAGGCTCCGGTGCGCTCAGCTCTTAAAATCTCCGTCATTTTTGGTTCAGATAAAAAGCCTAATACACTTTATTGATTTGAAACTGAATATTTGTGTAACATTATATATGCACTCTTTACTGTCACTTTTGACGTTGCGCAATTTAAGCAAACAATGCATCCTTGATTAAAACTCCCGTGTACCCTCTGCTTACCTGTGTGTATGCATTTTTTAAATATATACGTGCTCAAAAAGCCGCCGGGTTTGCTTCAGAACATTTATTTTTAGTTTATGTTCGACCTCTTATTTATTAAATAGAATAAACATAAACACAAGACTTATTGAAAAGTTTATTTTCATCACCAATTATCATATAAAGCTTTCTCACAGTTTGTTGCATTTTGGAAACAGGAGAAGCCCCTGGTCTAACACCTGTCCTCAAGACTTACTTTTAGCATATTTGGGTAAACATTCTGAATGCCTTCGGCAGAATTTGAGCCATTTTAATCTAGATTAATTATTAATCTAGATTAAAAAATTAATCTAACCCCTACTAATAATACAGTATGAAGTGAAATGACTGATTAAAAGCATCTAATAACTACATGTGCTCACAGCGTCCTCTAGTGTCCAGAAACACACGTCACAGTACACGCGCTCAACACAGTGCTCGGGGGGGCACAAACACGTCTCGTTCTGTCATTGTGTTCTTCTCCCTGAATTAAATCAATCCCATCAGAATGAGAAAACCGTAGTGATTTTGACAATAGCATGCTTATGTTTGCACGTTAAACTCCTCCCTTCATTTCTACAAAGATCTCGTTAGAGACTGAGGTATGCTCGATGTAAACGAGGGATTTCAAGCCCTCAGTAGAAGCATAATAAACAATGATGCTAAAGTCTCACATTATAGACCGAATCCCTCGTTTCGCGGTTGTGTGTATAAAAACACTACCGTTTATGCACCCCTGTGACCTGTAGAATGGCTTTACAGGATAATACTGAATATGAGGGCTGATACAGGATCATTACCCCTCTAAGCACAAATCATGAGGTTTTACTGGCGCTTGCTCTGCAGCAGTCCCCTCCAGTCGTCGGCCCAGGACTGAAGGCGTCTCTGGGACGGGTTCGGCGGCAGGTGCTTGTTGTGGCAGGCAGTGAACAGGACATGCTCCCAGGACGGATTGGACTCCACACCTGCAGCAGAAACACAAAGACGGCGTTCCTGCAGAGCTCAGTACGTGCCGCGTGGCTGTGGAGCGGTGAAGCGGGCTCTTACTCACCCAGGATATCAGGCTTGTCATCGATGAGGATGTCTCCGGTCACTATGGTCTTGTCTCTGGTCAAGATGACCTGCTCCAGGAACTCGGAGCCCAGATGTTGCTCTACCCAGGCATACTGGGGACAAACACACTTCATTAGAGGAAGCCATGAACGCACTGCTATCTGGTTGTGTGTGTGTGTTTTGCATTTATTTTTACAGCATATGGGGTAAAGAAAAAGTTAACATTCACTATAAGTTTAAAGGATTAGTTCACTTATAATTAAAATGTCCTGATAATCGACTCACCTCCATGTCATCCACTATGTTTATGTATTTCTATCTTCAGTGGAAAACAAATGAAGGTTTTTGATGAAAACATTGCAGGATTTGGATCAATATAGTGAGTTTCAAACGGTTGAAGGTTTCAGTGCAGCTTCAAAGGGCTATAAACCATACCAGACGATGAATAAGGGAACGAAACGATCGCTCATTTAAAAAATAAAAGTATCTGCTTTATAAACACACAAATGCTGGCCTGTTCTTCACGTAATGTCGTTGAAAAGGATCCATCTCATCTTCTTCTCCAAGTTCAATATCGTCCGTCATCGTTGTTTTATCTCGTAAACTCGTTGAGTTGTAACTCTCTTTTTTGTAAACGGCGCTTGATTAGTATTTGCACGTTCAGCTTGTAAACACAGACTCGGTGCTTCCGC
Organism: Schizopygopsis malacanthus; assembly: GCA_027474115.1. Classification (NCBI taxonomy): domain Eukaryota; kingdom Metazoa; phylum Chordata; class Actinopteri; order Cypriniformes; family Cyprinidae; genus Schizopygopsis; species Schizopygopsis malacanthus. The sequence goes on from CM049883.1 coordinate 27,319,620, forward strand.
CTACGTCAAGCGTGACCTTTTCTACGTCATTACGTATTACGTGAAGTCTGGGACGCGCATCGCAGAACAGACGAGCATTTGTGTTTATAAAACATATGCTTTTATTTTATTTATTTAAATGAGCGATCGTTTCGTTCCCTTATTCGTCGTCTGGTATGGTTTATAGCTCTTTGAAGCTGCACTGAAACCGTTTGAAACTCACTATATTGAGACAAATCCTGCAATGTTTTCATCAAAAACCTTCATTTGTTTTCCACTGAAGATAGAAATACATAAACACAGTGGATGACATGGAGGTGAGTCCATTATCAGGACATTTTAATTATAAGTGAACTAATGCTTTAATACGTTTTTAAATGGCTGTTAAATAAATCATCAATAAAAGGGATTAAAAAAACAATAAAGAACATCATTCTAAATAATATCCTACTTTCAACAAACAATGGATTGCTTCAATTTAGTATTGTATGTTTCATATAAATGCATATAAAATAAATAATAATTAAATTAAAAATGTTTTTTTCTGCTCAAAAGGCAGAATATGAAAACAACAATAACAGATCAAAGAACCAAAACACAACAACAACAACAATAATAATAATAAACCTCACAAAACATACAAATAGATACATAAAATAATGAATTTAAAATCTGGAAATAAATAGACAGTTACAGACTTTACAGACTCATTAAGTTAATGAACATACACTGATCACGTGAAATTAAACAGCGGTTCTGTTAAAATAGTTTTTATAAAGTCTAAAGAAACATGTCAAACTAAATTATTAATTATAATCAGGATATTTTTGACTTTGTCATCCAAAAATATAAACGAATTCTATTAATCAGGCATTCAAGGGACGTGTTGAAGTTACTGTATTTAATTTATATATAAATAAATGGGTCAGAGTTTATTTTACGGTGTCCTTGTTACATAAATAAGTGCTTTATGTTTAGGGTTTGCACTCGGTTTAATGTTAAATACACATAACTGACACACTACATTAAAGAAATGAACTGACCCTGAACACTGGTCTCACTATACACATAATACATTAATAAATCAGTGCATCTATAACTGAAGCTCAACCTCTTCATCTTACCTTTTCATACGGACAGTGGCCGTAATGTTTTATTGGACTGGTGCAAATGAAGACATCTGTACTGGGTGAAGAAAGGAAGGAAAGAGAAACTAAGCAAGACTTTTACAACTAGTAATAACATGCAAACTACACATTTACTCAAAGCAGATAACTAGCTGTGCTGTTATGCATGACGTGGTTTATAACAGTAGTTCATCTGTGATTTACTGCGACACTTTACCACGCAGTGAATCTCAGAACTAGTGTCCCGCACACACACACGGGCTCGAGTCTGTAAGTGTTGTGTGGATCCGTATGTGTGCTTGAACTTACTTCTCCATCTTGGACATCTCCTTCACCGCCTCCACTCCTCCGGGAAGAGGCTCCAGGTCCATGAAGAAGTGTTGGGACTCCCAAATACTGATGGCCTTCTCCTGCAGTCAACGCAAACTTTGATTATTGTCATTCAACATTAGAGATGTAACGTATGATCGTTTATCAGTGAGCATAATGATCACGGTTATCAGTATTATCATCAAACATGCTGGAAATGTTTAAACAGTACTGACACATAAATCACTTCACCCAGTTTTAGATTTAAAATCAACAAACAACAGACTTTTTGTTTGCATAAACACCATTATCAAGGATGTACGGGTTTTAAATGACAACATGACTGACTATAATTGATCTAAATATCTATGTTGAAATAAAGCTTTGAAAAGATTCATAAAAAGGTCAAGCTTCAGTCTTTAAGTAAAGAAAAGTTCAATTTTTGTATTTTATGTGCTCCATATATAACTCTAGATAGCGTATCAGAACTGTTTTGTCCATTAAACTTGTCACAACAATTTCAGACATTTTTAGTTTAATTTTACATATAAACTTCATCGTTACTTAAATTCAAAATGACTGAAAATTGCAATAAATGTATCATTGAAGGTTGTCAGTTTAATAGGGATTGTGATCATTTTTATATTTAATAATATTTCAATTAATTATATATTTTATTACATTAACTTAATTACCCAACAGACCGGCTTGTGTGGTTTAGGACACCAGCAAAACCAGTTTAGACTCAACCTTTTAAGGTCTACAGTATTATACCTGATATAAACCTATGAGTTTCTAAGGTGTGTAGTAAATAGCATATTACATATGAATGCTATAGCTTTATATTTCAGATAAATGCTGATCTTTGGATATTTATATTTATCTAAGAATCCCGAAGAACACAAATGACACTGAAGACGATGCTGAAAATTCACACAAATCAATTACATTTTAAAGCTATTTTAAATAGTAACAATATTTCACAATATTACTGTCTTTTGGATCCAATAAAGTCAGGCTTGGTGAGCAGAAGAGAGTTATTAAAACTCTTACTGTACAATAGCCTTTCTCACTCTATGAGCTTAATATGAAACAACACATAAGCACACTTTATCAACATCTCTTCTTCGGTCGTGTTCACACACACTTACACACAGGTCACTCCTCATGTCTCCATACTGTGTGGACACCCAGAACCCCCGTCTGTCCTCTAAAGACAGAAAAGGCTCGTTTGGGAAGCTCTCCTTGTACTTCTTTAAGAATCCTCCCTCGAAGTCCGCGATCACTCCGTCCATATCCACCAGCACTCGCAGCCTGCGCTTATTAGTGCTCATGTTAGCGCTGCACAGAGAGTGAACGCAGCTTCTCTGGACCCACCTCACAATCCTCGGCACTAAAGTCATGACACACACCCTTGAACTCGACTGAGGCTCACTAACTCGTATAGAGAGGGCTGTGATTGTAGCAGGACGGGGCTGGTTGTGTTAGCTCGTCTCTCTATGGTTTTGCTCATTATAAACGCGTTTGTTGTGGTCTTTTGTTGGGTTAGAGGGTCTCATGTTTATACAGTGGTCGCTTGTGTTGAATTGCAGCGTTGTTGACCTCTGAGTTTGTTTGCAGCTAGAATCAAACGCGCACGCTATGAATGGAGTGCTTGCGAAATAAAGCCCGTTACTGTTACAATCATATATTTACGATCTGAATCATCCTGTGGCTATTTATGGTTAACGTTACAAAGTCTACCCGAGATTATTAGCAAAGAGAGAGAGATCACACAGTCGTGGATTCTTTCCCTCACAGGAACTACTTCCCGTTGGATTCTCTGAAACAAACAATCGGGTTCCGGAAGTTAACGCCCTGTGCATTTTCTCCATAGGGGAATTGATTTTGAGCGATAGCTTATAAACCATTAAAGACAGACCTACTGTGAGCTAAGAGGATGTTAATCGATGCTGTGTGCTTCTGATGAAGTGAACAGCCCGCATTATGTCGACTTTATTTTGAAATGATCGTGTTTAACAGCGTAATCCCTGGTGAAAAACTACATTTCCCATAATTCCCATGCAAGAAACCTGGCGCCAAAACTCTTTAGCGCCCGTCCACTCAAGCGCTTTTTATTTAAATTAACATACACATTTTATACACACACAACTATCCTCTTTATATCAATAATTGTATACTTCTCTATCGTTTTTAATTTTAGTTAGTCTTGGTTTCCATTACGTCATTGTAGTTCATTTCCTTATTACAACTAAGTTGTAATATTTGGTAAAGCATTTATAGAGACTGTTACCATGTTTTATAGCGGTATAAACAGCTCAGTGATCTAAACGTTGAAACTTCTAAGAGGTTTAACATAAATCGTGGAGTCAGACTGTCCCATCTCCCCAGTTTTATTTCTTTTAGCCACAAAGTTAATCTAAGAATGAACAAGATGAATGTTTGAAAGGAATCTCAGTATTTGACAGGGGGATCAAAATGGCGCAGCTAGCAGGTGACACTACACTGTTGTTGTTGTTGTTGTTGTTGTTGTTGTTGGAGGTAAAAACCAGTTACCAAAAGCTCTGGAATTGGTGGAAAAATGTTCATGTGCTTCAGGTCTAAAACGTAATACTTTGAAATTATGTAAAATTCATGATGTGGATGGTATACGATTAGGAGGCATCCTAGTAAAAAATAAAAAGTACAATATTTAGGAATTAATATCTCTAAAAATCCTACCAGTAGACATCATTTAAACATTTCTGATAAAATAATAAACACGAAACAGATCTTTAATATCTGACTTCAGAGAGATCTTTCTTTATACGGCTAGAGTTATTGTATCTAAAGTTGCTCTTTCTTAGTTTGTCAACGATAAATAAATGAAATTAATAAAAATATGTTTGGATTGTATTTGGAAAACAGACCTTATGAAAAAGAGAAGTGCTTGTTTATTCCAGAAGCGACGGTGGTCTTGATTTTTGTTTGATGTAAACTGACTGAGAAGATGTCTCATGAATCCAGTGTCAATGTGTTGTTTTATTCCAAATAAGATATTTGACCAGATTTTTGGCCTGTTCTTCTTACTAATGCACATCAATGACACATATCTTGTGTATAATCTATTGCACCTTTGCATATTACTGTGTGTATATATATGTGTATATGTATACATGTGTATATATTCATATAAGTATGTCTAATATACATGTACTGAGTATATGTATGTGTATTCTGCACAATAAGCTGTAGTACTGTCTGTAAAAATGTAAAAAGTGTAACTGTGTGAATGCAATGTAAGTCGCTTCTGGATAAATATCTGCTCTGCATAATGCTGTACAATGTTAATATATGTGTGTAAATACAATGTATAATGAATGTATTGCTAACTTAAGTATGTCTAATAGCCACCTGTGTGTAGTATATATATGTGTATTCTGCAGCGTTCTGTGTAAGTCTGTAAGTATGTAAACTGTCTATATGTAAATTGTTTCTGGACGCTCTCAAGAATTTCACTGTGCTGTGGTGATGTGACAATAAAAGTGATTACTAAAGTCTAATTTCTTGCCTGGCAAGTTTTAATGTCTTCTTTCATTGGTTTTAAACGATGGTTTCTCCCCCAACAAAGTTCTCCTTTGAAATAATGCTGATACAACTGTTAGAAATAAGCCCCCTTAATAACTTGAACTGCATTCTATCTGTTTGTATTTTAACATATGAACAATTTATGAATCTCCATTTATGATTTTTTCCAGTCCCACCAAATGAATATAACACGTTGATGATATCTTAACCCAGTTAATTAAAAGTCACCTTAAATTCAGTAAAGACAACAGTGCTTTATGTTTGGGTGATACCGATATTTTAGATCGGAAATGCAATAACAGACATATTCACAAAATATTTCAGACAAAGATAAATATTATCCTTTATAACAAATATACATTGGAGAAAGGCCTGGCTTTTGCCAAGTCAATTTCACATATCCAACAAGGTTACGGAGATCCATCATAAAATCCTTCAGAACATGTATCATGTTAATGTGTCTATTTCTAATTATTCAGATGTTGACGAGTCTTGCTCGTTGTGTTAGGAAACAGCTGCTCGTTTGTTTTCTGAGTGAGCTGTTTATGGGTTAACTTAACGCCCAAATATAACCCATAACTTCATCCTCAAAGATCTTATATTAATCATGAAAATCCAAAGCTATTATCTGCTGAATATGTTGTTAATTTTCTTATATTAAATGCAAAATTGGCGTCGAAATTGGCTTAAATCTCCTTTTTCTTGTTGAATTGGACTCTCTTGTTTCATCTCTTAGACTTAAATAACACAAGAGTGACACATTTTTATGAATTATGACAGTTTTTCTAAAAGGATATCATTTTATTTATACGTGCATGTATAGATATCATAATATTTGTTTTCTGTTCTTATTTTTATGATTGCTCTTTGTTGGAATATATTCATGTCTCTCTTCCCTGTTTCTGTATGACAAGTTTTGCACAAAAAAATAAATAAAACGAAGTTTACAGTCTTGTACTTTACTCTTTTACCTGAAATTCAAACACCCTTTTAGCTCAAATGAAGATGTTTAATGTTGTGCTTCACCTCGGATCTGCTTGGTTTGATTCAAGGCTTACAGAACCGAGGTTAAAGGACTTTTAATGGGAGCTCTTTTCAGTACTTTGTATTATATATAGGCTAATCACATATTACATAAAAAGTTGTACATGGCTAAACTAAATAGCATTTCTATTCGGTTTTCTCAGTAAGCTCGCAAGTGAAGCAAAGTATTATTTATGGTCATCGCTCTTCTTATTTATATTTTTTTTCTCTGAAATGATGGAAAATATAAAGAATTAACCTATAATACATTACATTATTATTTAATATATTTTATTTAAAATCTCCATGTACTGATTTCTCGGAAACCTTTAATATGGTCGTCTCTTCAGTCAGAATATCTTTGTTTTGTACCGGAAGAAATCCTGACACGTTCCTTTTACGTCTTAAAGATACATATTGAATTCAAAATCACGCGACTTTTTGATGTGAATAAAACATTTAGCTCTATATACATACAATATATGTGTTTGTGTGGTGAAATATTCAAACATAATCTCAAAAATATCATTCGCTTTCAGCAGGAAAGATCCCGTGCCTGAGATCTCGTTGAATCTGAGCTGTCACTGAAGCCTCGCGATATTTGCGTGTTGTTGGCGGCTGAGGGCCGTCGCTTCTGTACTGGAGAGCTGCTTCTGACATTTGAATGAAAAACATCTTCCCAACAGCTCAAAACTATGGCTTCGGCTCTGGAGCAGTTCGTGAATAACGTGCGGCAACTCTCCGCTCAAGGTACCGCCGTTTACACGGTTCGCGAACGCGCAGACGAACGAATACGTGAGCTAACTAGCTTAATGCTAAAAGCCGTTAGCGCGATAGCATGCTAGTTGTTTATATATCAGGAAGTAACACATGGCGTTTGTTTATCTTATTCTGTTCGTCCAAGTGAAAATAAAAAACTAAATGCTGCAGTACAATCACACATATCAGCTTATACCTGGACCGCTTAGCTTTTACACCAGTGACATTACGAGGTGTCATGTTAGCTGAGTCATTTATTAAATATGGTATTAAATGCCACAATAACAACACAGCTCCAAGTTTCTATGTCACGTGTAGGCAGTTTTCAATAGGAAAGGGCAGGTTATTATTATTAAAAAGCTATATGAGATCTTGATTGCGTGTATATTTGTATTAAACTGATGTGAAATCATGTTTTCATTCATAATGCTGTGTTTCTCAGGTCAGATGACTCAACTGTGTGAGCTGATCAATAAAAGCGGGGAGCTTCTGGCCAAGAATCTCTCCCATCTGGACACTGTTCTTGGGGCGTTGGACATCCAAGACCATTCCCTCGGTGTTTTAGCTGTTTTGTAAGTCAGGGACTTGTTGATTCACACACAGTTCATGAAGTCTTTAATGTCCATTTGAAAAAATGGCGGTGTCTTTTAATTGTATTGCAGGTTTGTGAAGTTTTCCATGCCAAACATCCCTGATTTTGAGACCTTGTTTTCCCAAGTCCAACTCTTCATCAGCACCTGCAATGGAGAGCATATCCGATACGCCACAGACACATGTACGGAAACACATCAGCGGTATATAAACGCATTCATTGTACTGTTTAATCTGTGCTAATGTGTTTTATTCCTGCATACAGTTGCTGGTCTGTGCCACCAGTTGACAATCGCCCTTGTAGAAAGAAAACAGGCAAGTGTCTCTTGATCATTTTGGAGTTGTTACCTTTACACGATAAAGCTGACATTAGGGTTTCTTGTACTTTACAGCCTTTGCGTGGAATAAGTATAATTAAACAGGGCATAGACAAGATGCAGATGAACACAAACCAGCTTACCTCAGTGCATGCAGACCTGTGTCAGGTGAGTCAACTATTAGATTTAAGAGCTGCTAGGATGTCATTTGGTGTCCTTAAATATTTATTACTTTGTAATTCAAGGAATATTTCATCCAAACATTTGCTGAAAATTACTCCCACTCACTCAGGCCATCCAATATATACACTAAGGAAAAAAGTATTTGATTTGTGCTGATTTTGTACATTTGCCCACTGAATGTTAGGTGTATTTAAACAGTGAGAAACAGAATAACAACAAACAAATCCTGAAAAATACATTTAAAAAAAACGTATACATTGATTTGCATTTTAATGAGTCAAATAAGGTGCTAAACATGGCTTAGTACTTGGTGGCCAAGCCCTTGTTGGCAATCACAGAGGTAGGGCTGGGTGATATATCTCATGTGATGATCATGCGCATCTCGTCAGTAAAGCCGGTCGTGTGATTAGCGGTTAATCTCTGTCACCTGCAACGCAATATCGATAATGAAGGCAATCTTGCATAGCTTGTCAGTGAACTAAGGCTCTGTGTATTAAATGCCGCTCCATTTGAAAGCAGGTGATGGAGATTTACTGCTAATCACGCAACCGGCTTTACGGACGAGATGTGCATGATCATCGCATGCGATATATCGCCCAGTCCTACACAGAGGTCAGACGTGTCTTGTAGTTGGCCACCAGGTTCGCACACATCTCAGGAGGGATTTTGCCCCACTTCTCTTTGCAGGTCCTCTCCAAGTCATTAAGGTTTCGTTAGGAAACTCGAACCTTCAGCTCCCTCCACAGATTGTCTATGAGATGAAGGTCTGGAGACTGGTTAGACCACTCCAGGACCTTAATGTGCTTCTTCTTGAGACTCTCCTTTGTTGCCTTGTCCATGTGTTTTGTGTCATTGTCATGCTGTAATACCCATCCACGACCCATTTCAAAGCCCTGGTCCTAACGGTACACGGCCCCGTCCATCGTCCCTTTCATGCGGTGCAGTTGTCCTGTCCTCTTAGCAGAAAAACACCCCGAAGCATAATGTTTCCACCTCCATGTTTGGGGATGTGTTCTTGGGGTCATAGGCAGCATTCCTCCTGAGTTGATGCCAAAGAGCTGGATTTTGGTCTCATCTGACCACAACACTTTCACCCAGTTCTCCTCTGAATCATTGGCTCTTCAGACGTGCTGTACATGTGCTTTCATGAGCAGAGGGAGCTTGCAGGCGCTGCAGGATTTCAGTCCTTCACGATCTAGTGTGTTACCAATCGTTTTCTTGGTGACTATGGTCCCAGCTGCCTTGAGATCATTGTTAACTTTGACAGGTCATTTTTGATTTAATCTTAGTCTTTATCTTGAGACGAAATTCTTAATAGTCTTAGTCACATTTTAGTCATTTGAGTCTTTCATAGTTTTAGTCGACGAAAAGTCATTGAGCCTCATTCATGAAACATTCGTAAATATGAGTACATTGTGTGTAAAAGGACCTTCCAGAAATCTCTCCTGGATTCACAAGCGTCCGATTTGATAGTTAAACATGCGTTTGTTAATGAATTACAATCATTCGTAAATAGGGTGCTCATTCACAATTAGCATAATCTATGAATTACAGCTGCGCAAATTGTGTGTCCAGGAACGCAGTGCAATATTCTTGCCTCCAGTATATTGCGTTAATGCAAAAAAGACTAATAAACTATATGCCTAACAATAAATATTGAATAACGTGTGTCCACCAAAGCGTTTTTAGCCAGCTGAAATATAAAGTGCTCTTCTGAAAACAGCCAGCTGGTGGCGCTTAAACGCTTTGGTTGCTGTGATTAGGAATATCCACGGCAGTAACGTACTAGTATCTCATTTTGAAGAATATCACTGAATATAAAAATGCATAACTAGCACTATTAACTTCTCTATTGTTGTCCAAGCAGGATGATTGGTCGGTGTAGTATTTGTCCCGCCCCCTTTCCATTGATTGGACGGCTGGGCAAACAGTGACAGTGACGAGCACTGCGTTTTACCCAAAGCTAAACAGTTCAGAGGCGTATTACAGAAAATATCCTATCTTCAAAATCTCATCTTATGTGTTTGTTAATCATAGTAATTTCAGTTAGGACCACATCTAGGACAAAAGCTATTCAGATCAGCATTTCCTAAGTGTGTTATCTTATCTTAACTACCGATAGGAAAGGGGTATTACAGAAACCTCCTAAGCTGACAAAAAACCCTAAAAACTGTCTTAACTTATTGAACATTTTAACCACAAATCTGATCCCTCTGTGATGGATGCCAGAGGCTGAAACGGTCTTGATCGTTTGATGTTTATTGTGTGTAACTAATGATGCAGTCCCATGTTTACAGTTATGCCTATTAGCGAAGTGCTTCAAGCCTGCAGTCCCATTCCTGGAGTTAGACATGATGGATATTTGCAAGGAGAACGGAGCGTATGACGCAAAGCACTTTCTATGTTTTTACTACTATGGAGGCATGATCTACACGGGTCTGAAGAACTTTGAACGGGCGCTGTATTTTTTTGAACAGGTATTTGTCGTTTTACTGTAGTACAAGTATAGCTACAATCTCTATATGTTGGGCTTTTGGCGATATTCAATATCTGTTCAAAATTCAACTTTATTTATTTACATATAATTTTTTCATTTTTAAATCAATTTTACTAAACAGCATTTAAGGCCTAGTATACTCTGAATGTTTAATGTCGAGAAAAACAACAAACATAACCCACTTAAACATAATCTAGAAAAAAAATGAACATTTAATCATTTTAAGTTTTATGCACCACAACGTATTTACCAACATACTACACCATTTTATTACGTGCCATATCATCAATTAATGGCACTAATGAATCAGAATTGATTCATGGAGATGAACTGATTCACTAAAATTAATCAAATTTTGTTTTTGCTGTCTTAACGAAAACTTAACCAAATAAAAAGCACATCAAAATCATTGTGATATTCACATTATGAATGATTTTTAAACATCTGGTATATTTTCAATTTTCATGTCTATTGTCTAAGCATCCCTTTTTTTGCGCTTTGTCTATTTCCAGGCAATAACCACTCCAGCGATGGCTGTCAGTCACATCATGTTAGAAGCATACAAGAAGTACATCCTGGTGTCCCTCATCCTTCATGGCAAAGTACAGCAGCTCCCCAAATACACATCACAGATCGTGGGCCGGTTCATCAAGGTGAGTCTTTCTGCCTCCACACGGTGGCTTTGGATTGACTGTAAAGACCCTGTACACTCACCATGTTTTCTGTGTGTGTGTGTGTCTGTGTGCGTGTGTCTGTGTGCGTGTGTGTGTGTGTGTGTCTCTGTGTGTGTGTGTGTGTGTGTGTGTCTCTCTGTGTCGTGTGTCTGTGTGTGTGTGTGTGTGTGTGTGTGTGTCTCTGTGTGTGTGTGTGTGTGTGTCTCTGTGTGTGTGTGTGTGTGTGTGTGTGTGTGTGTGTGTGTGTCTCTGTGTGTGTGTGTGTGTGTGTGTGTGTGTGTGTGTGTCTCTGTGTGTGTGTGTGTGTCTCTGTGTGTGTGTGTGTGTGTGTGTGTGTGTGTCTCTGTGTGTGTGTGTGTGTGTGTGTGTGTGTGTCTCTGTGTGTGTGTGTGTGTGTGTGTGTGTGTGTGTGTGTGTGTGTGTGTGTGTGTGTCTCTGTGTGCGTGTGTGTCTCTCTGTGTGTGTGTGTGTGTGTGTGTGTCTGTGTGTGTGTGTGTGTGTGATGTAAAGCCCCTCAGTAACGCTTACCACGAGCTGGCTCAGGTCTACGCCACCAACAACCCCACCGAGCTGCGCGCTCTGGTCAACAAACACAGCGAGGTGTTCACACGAGACAACAACACCGGCCTGGTCAAACAATGCCTGTCCTCGGTCTACAAGAAAAACATTCAGAGGCTAACCAAGGTCAGACCTTACACTAATGACATGTTCTGCATGTATTACAGCTTAGTAGGGCTGTCAAGAGATTAACTTTTTAATCGAATTTAATACATGATGCGCTGATTCATTCATTGCAGATTAATTGTGCAGAGAAATTACCCCAAAAGATCATTTAAAGTCTTGTGGTAGACATTACAAAAGATGTAGCTTTAGAAATCAATACGTTGATTCAGTATGACACACTAGGGCTGCTCAATTATGGCAAAAATCATAATCACGATTGTTTTGGTCAATATTGTAATCATGATTATTTAACACGATTATTAGTGGGTCATACGACCAAAACTTAATACGAGTGATTAATTTAAAGATAGCAATATATATCAAATGTACACTTTCTGTAAATAAGTTTGCTGTGAAATATACATTTTAGATTCCAGCAAAATGTTCAATATACATCAGCAGTGTTGAGAAGTTACTTTGTAAATATAACAGATTACAAGCTACCCTATTTAAAATAAACAATTACTTTATTAATGTTACATTTGATTACTTTTCTAGATATCTAATATTAACAACTTAATCATTTTGAAACATTGAAACCAAGCAGGGTTATCCTTACAGCAGTGCTCAACACTGATTACTGTCACACTTTCAAAATCCTTCACTTGAATTAAGATTATAACAAGTAAGGGATACTGTACGTCTTTATTTGGCGATAACAACTGGCTGGATGTACATTATCTCGTTTATTGAAACACTGATCTGAGTTGAAATATTTGAACACAAACTTTTCATGAAGAAAGAGCAAGTGGCAAGTTCAAACTAGACGGACATTTAAGGGATACGGTGCAGTCATACCAATTTTATTACACAAAATTTCACCACATAAATAATTAAGTACTAGTACTTACAGTACTAGTTTGTTAGTTGTCTTATAATCCACTACTGTGTATAAAACACAATGGCAGCAGTTGCGTTTGTATGAAAGGAGAGAGCGAGTCGATACCAGGTTGATTGAATTAAGAAATAGTATACACGCATAATATTTAATTGAGTTTTAATATTTAAGCTTCCACCTTGGGCTGGGCGAAATGAGCAGAAATTCATATCTCGGTATTTTTTGGCTGATTTGCGTGCGGTATATATCTCTGTATTTGGATTAAACAAATAAAGTGAATGTTACCATGTGTAGGCATATATAATGTGCAAAAAAGGGTTAAAATCACATTACATTCTAATATTGCAATCTTAAAACGAAAATAATGCTTTTAAAGCAGAAGTTATATTTACTAAACTAAAAATGAAAGTAAATTGACTAATTGAGGCTGTTTTGATTCCCCGTTACAGTCACTTTACAGTTAGTGCTATCATACAAATACACTTACTTGCAGGATTAGAAATCTACATATGTCACATTTATTGTCCAACTACAAATATTTCAGCAAAATGTATATTTTAGTTGAATTTAGTTTAGTGAAATGTAAGTTATGCATTTAGGAAAAGAGCACATAGCTCAAACAGCGCGTCTCTGTTAGCGGCACATGCAGCCTTTCTGTCAGAGCCGCTTTAAACTGAAACTATAAGCTACTATATCTTACGAGTATTTTTTAAAGCCCTTCATATAAAGCTTGTCACATGTTTAGAACAAAGTGTATTATGCACTTTCCCCGCAGCAGTTCAGTCTGTGTCCTCCTCCCTAAAGATTAGTTTTTTCCCCGGACGCGCTCATATCAAACTTGATATTAACGGTATTGCTTCATACCGTATCGCTTATAAAAAATATACCGATATATGGTACGATATAACTCGATATACCGCCCAGCCCTACTTCCACCAAGAACAACTGTTCCTAGCAAGCATGAGTCTGTTATTAGCTTTTACCAGGTGTTATCGAGGAATAACATACCGTGGAATGTCACGACTGACCAATCAGAATCCAGCATTCCACAGAGCCGTGGAATGTCACGACTGACCAATCAGAATCCAGCATTCCACAGAGCCGTGTAATGTCTCGACTGACCAATCAGAATCCAGCATTCCACAGAGCCGTGGAATGTCACGACTGACCAATCAGAATCCAGCATTCCACAGAGCCGTGTAATGTCACGACTGACCAATCAGAATCCAGCATTCCACAGAGCCGTGGAATGTCACGACTGACCAATCAGAATCCAGCATTCCACAGAGCCGTGGAATGTCACGACTGACCAATCAGAATCCAGCATTCCACAGAGCCGTGGAATGTCTCGACTGACCAATCAGAATCCAGCATTCCACAGAGCCGTGGAATGTCACGACTGACCAATCAGAATCCAGCATTCCACAGAGCCGTGGAATGTCACGACTGACCAATCAGAATCCAGCATTCCACAGAGCCGTGGAATGTCACGACTGACCAATCAGAATCCAGCATTCCACAGAGCCGTGTAATGTCACGACTGACCAATCAGAATCCAGCATTCCACAGAGCCGTGTAATGTCACGACTGACCAATCAGAATCCAGCATTCCACAGAGCCGTGTAATGTCACGACTGACCAATCAGAATCCAGCATTCCACAGAGCCGTGTAATGTCACGACTGACCAATCAGAATCCAGCATTCCACAGAGCCGTGGAATGTCACGACTGACCAATCAGAATCCAGCATTCCACAGAGCCGTGGAATGTCACGACTGACCAATCAGAATCCAGCATTCCACAGAGCCGTGGAATGTCACGACTGACCAATCAGAATCCAGCATTCCACAGAGCCGTGGAATGTCACGACTGACCAATCAGAATCCAGCATTTATAAATGCATTTATAAAAAAAATACAATTGTTCATAATAAATCACACAAAATGAACACGTTAGATCGACAGCCCTAATGTTTTGGTTTTGTAAATGTGAATTTAACTAAACAGAAAGCGTCATCTTTGTTCTTGTGATTGACAGACGTTCTTGACATTATCCTTACAAGACATGGCGAGTCGAGTTCAGCTCTCCGGCCCTCAAGAAGCCGAGAAATACGTCCTGCACATGGTATGAACTCATGACATCTCAATCCCTGGACGCTTCATATTCATTCAGCATTGGTGCTCAAATCTTTCCTCTTATCTCTCAGATCGAGGATGGAGAGATTTATGCAAGTATTAACCAGAAAGATGGCATGGTCTGTTTCCATGACAACCCTGAGAAGTACAATAACCCGGTGATGCTGCACAAAATCGACCAAGAGGTTCGTTTCTTCATCAATGCTAATGTACGAGATGGACTCCAGAGAGCAACATGCATTACATAATTACAACCTCGTTATTTTTGCTCTTCTTAATCATTATTAGTTCAAGGACATTTGAGAGAAGTATTAACATGCATAGAAAACTCAATACATTATATAATGTTCAATACTTAAGTCAGAAGATCATAAAAAGTTGAATAAACACATAATAAAATATTATAAATACATTAAAAAGTAATAGTGTGAATAATTACAATTTAAAATCTGTTTTTATTTTCTATTAGTTTTATAATATAATGAAGTAAATATATTATTGTAAAACAGTAATTGTATCCGATATTAAAATTTTGAATTATCATTTTTAATATAATATAAATACAGTAATATTGTGAAAAATGTAGTGCTGTCAAACGATTAATCAAGTTTTTGTTACATAACGTGTGTATTTATTATGTAAAAATAAATACAAACACATCCATGTATATATTTAAGAAAAATTGTTTATATATTAAATATACTTATATATAATATAAAGTAAGAATATGAATATATAAATGAAGAAACATTAAATATTTTAAATATATATACTTTATATGTGTGTGTATTTATATATAGATAATAAATAAACAGTACACAATCATAATGTAAACAAAAACTTTTATTTTAGATGCGATTAATCGTTTGACAGCATTAATTGTATTCTAAATTAATTATTACATCTAATTTGATTCATAACACGCTGCAGGTTTTGGGATTTTGAGAAATGTAAAACAAAGGAAAGATATTTCCGCTTCTGCTCTTGAAGTGCATTATAATGTTTATACCTGCATTAATGATGCCTCTGTTCTCTGGACTCATGCAGATGCTGAAGTGTATAGAGGTGGATGAAAAACTAAAGTCCATGGATCAAGAAATCACTGTAAACCCACAGTTTGTGCAAAAGGTACACGCTCGTGAACCACCAAATCAGTGCTAGGCTTGTAAAGGACGAGCTTTAATTAATCTGTTCTTTGTTTTATAGAGTATGGGAATGCAAGAGGATGACGTCGGCAGCAAGACATCGAGCTACTCTTGAGGCTGTTGGGCCCTGTCCTCGCGCCCCTGTCCTCGCGCCCCTGTCCTCGCGCCCCTGTCCTCGCGCCCCTGTCCTCGCGCCCCTGTCCTCGCGCCCCTGTCCTCGCGTCCCTGTCCTCGCGTCCCTGTCCTCTCGTCCCTGTCCTCTCGTCCCTGTCCTCGCGCCCCTGTCCTCGCGTCCCTGTCCTCGCGTCTCTGTCCTCGCGTCCCTGTCCTCGCGCCCCTGTCCTCGCGCCCCTGTCCTCGCGCCCCTGTCCTCGCGTCCCTGTCCTCGCGTCCCTGTCCTCGCGTCCCTGTCCTCGCGTCCCTGTCCTCGCGCCCCTGTCCTCGCGTCCCTGTCCTCGCGCCCCTGTCCTCGCGTCCCTGTCCTCGCGTCCCTGTCCTCGCGTCCCTGTCCTCGCGCCCCTGTCCTCGCGTCCTGTCCTCGCGTCCCTGTCCTCGCGCCCCTGTCCTCGCGTCCCTGTCCTCGCGCCCCTGTCCTCGCGTCCCTGTCCTCGCGCCCCTGTCCTCGCGTCCCTGTCCTCGCGTCCCTGTCCTCGCGTCCCTGTCCTCGCGTCCCTGTCCTCGCGTCCCTGTCCTCGCGCCCCTGTCCTCGCGTCCCTGTCCTCGCGCCCCTGTCCTCGCGCCCCTGTCCTCGCGCCCCTGTCCTCGCGCCCCTGTCCTCGCGCCCCTGTCCTCGCGTCCCTGTCCTCGCGTCCCTGTCCTCGCGCCCTTGTCCTCGCGCCCCTGTCCTCGCGCCCCTGTCCTCGCGCCCCTGTCCTCGCGCCCCTGTCCTCGCGCCCCTGTCCTCGCCCCAAAGCTGGAAGACCTTCATGAGAGCAAAATCAGTTGGACTATATTGGAGGAAAACATAAATGTGTGGAATGACCTTTATTTTTGGTTCTGTCACAGCGCATCCTAAACAAGACCTTGTTTTTGTCAGTGTTTATTTATCAATGCTTGGTTGACATGCCACTGCAGCATTTATGGTCATACAAATAAAGATACTGGACTTCTTGGTTCTGACGTGTTGCATTTGTATACTTGTCTTTATTGCAGCCCACTGAATGAAATAAAGACACCATCTTAAGAACGGGTAGATTGTCATCTATGCACAATATTACGCCGTGTGTTCTAAAATATAGAACCTTGCCGTCTCTATTTAGTGCATTGACATTTATGTGATGTTTCGACGGCTCAAAGACTGACAGCTTCTCTAATTTCATGCTCTTTCACCCAAAGACCGTCTCAAGCTGACTGAATAATGCGTCGGGTGATTGTTTTCTTCAGCGTTCAGACGTGGCCTGGGGTGAAGGAGATGCTCCAGTCCTCTAGAGGTCTCATGTTTTTGGGTTTTATCATCAGCAGATTACTCATCAAATACCTAGAAACTACGGCTACTGGAGCCTGGGGTCCACCAAAACCGGCTTAACCTCCGAATTAAAAGAAAATGATGCGAATATATTTAAAAACAATTTATTTTTGATTTTGGGGTGTCATTACCAAATTACATGATATTTGTCTAATATGTCTAAACATTTAATTAGCAATTTCCCAGTGTTTCTTGAGAGGAACGTCACTATATAAAACTGAGGGTTGTCTTGTGACATTTCAATTTTACTGAGGCTCCATTTTCTTGTTGTTTTTTTATTGATGATATCGAGGTATTGATTTTATAATATTGTATAGCCACTAACACATTAGATCATAAAATTGATATTTGTGTTAAATTTCTATTTATTTAAGGGATGTTTCTTGAGAAATTACTTATACTTCTGTCACTATTAGTTATGTCTATAACCTACCTAAAATATTAGCGTACTTACAATTCATTTAAGATTTTGGGATGCTTTTTTATTTGATATTTTTTGTTTTTAGAGTAATGCCTCATATTCTTGTCTAAATTGGATTAAAAAATTGACGTTTGTATTATTAAATTTCAGTATAGCTGCAAACAGGCATCGTTTTCTTTAAGCAAAACATTTTTTGTATTTTATTTTTCGGTCTAAAATGTTCAAGTGCTACACTTATATGTAGTCAACAAATTGATGCATTTATAATTCAATCTGTTTTGTCTAGTTTATCCAAGCAGTGCTTATTAAATATTCTGCTTCTGTTTGCATCAATGCAATCAGCACGCACAGTCCTTGTGAGCATGATAGAGACGCTGCTCTTTCACACTGCATCTCACACTCATGTCAACACCGATTTCCAATTTCTCAACTTGCAGGTAGGCATGTGGACCGTGTGTACTGTTCTCTGCTTAAATGACATAACCATCAAGAGAAGAAGGAACGACGCGAGGCGCGACGCAGCCAATCACAGGCGCTCCTGCGGCGTACAAGCCTTTGAACAAAGACAAGCAGCCGCGTCAGCCAATCACATTTGAGAGTTCTCGAAAAGGGGCGGGGGTTTAACGGAAATGGCACGGGCGCTGGCCAATCGCAGCCACGAATCACAAGCCATCCGCCAATCGGCGTTTAACCTCGCAAGGATTGCGTCGCCCACGGTGCTCAGTTGAATTCCATTGCCGTCCATTAAAACAACCGACTTGGAAAATACAATATCAAAGTGTGTTCAGTTTTACCACAAGCTCGCGTGCTAAATTCTCGTCAGGGATGAGATTTCCGTGCAGCGGGGTTATTGAGAAACGCTCTCCGCATGTGTAAGGCACGCATCTTCGACCCTGTCGTGGCTCGCAGCATTGCCTGGCAAAACGGAACAATTGGTGGATAATTCTCCTCGTGACTTCAGTTGAGCTTATTTCATCGCTGAAATACAGAGGACCTCGAATGTGTTTTCTGCCATGAGTCCGGCAGGGTGCTCCCATGTGAACGGGTTCAAAGTGGACAACTGGAAGCAGAATCTGCGGGTCATATACCAGTGCTTTGTGTGGAGCGGCTCTGTCGAAACCAGGAAACGCAAGGTAAATAAAATCACCAGAGCCCAGTGGTGCAATGCATCGGTGCCAAGCGTCTCAAACACCAACGGATGTGTTATTCGTCCGGTTAACGTGATTTATGTTCCCCGTCCATCACTGTGTGCTCGCTAGTGCTGGCCTGCGCGGTCTCCTAATAATGCATGGGGCTAATAGGGCTGGACGTGGGATGCTATTCCGCTATCGATGTTGTTTAGCTGTTTTAGGCGAGTTTATTTAGTCGACATTCACGCCACACTATCCCTGGATCTCACCGAAACGTTTTGTGATGCAAAAACAAACACTTGCCAGGCCTAACATCATTGATTGCCCAATACACGAATAGAGGTTTTACAGTTATCACGGAATTTGCCTATTGTGTGGCAGGACTAACGACGTATGTTATCTGCCCAAACATCTCTATTTTAACACGTCCATTGTTGTGCTCCTGATGGAGTATATGATATCGATTCGTGAGTCAGTAGTTCTTTTGAGGAGGGTCGGTTCAGATGAAGTGATTCGTTACGAACCGCACTGAATCGATCGATCAGTTATTTGAACCGATAACCGTTTTTTTAACCTAATCAACATTTATATCGAACACGTCGTGATATTGACAAACCACTCAACTAAATTGAAACTCAACTTTTTTTATAAGATGAAGCTGCTTCAACAGACTACAAACTCATGGATTTACAATAACGACTTTTATTAGTAAAACTACGTTTTTTAAATGCAACAGTCGTTTCCGGAAGTAGAAATCCCATTTATTTTGTCCATAGAGAAATTGATTTTTAACAACAAACTATAAACTATTATAGACAGACTTTCTGTGAGCTACGAGGCTGTTAATCAACGCTTTTGTTGAAGCCATCAGCCTTCATTATTTCAACGTAATTTAAATAATAGTGATTAACAGCGATATTCCCAGTGAAAGACTACATTACCCATGATTCTGCAGAAAATGTCCACCAATCAGAGACTAGGAACAGCAAAAGAACGTCCATCCACTCCCATGAAGCACTTATTTTTGTATATTTTGCTATAAACCTGAGAATATGCTTTTTCTATATACACAAACACCATCTTTAAATCAATATTTTTTTTATATTTATCAGTCATTTTCAATTCAATTATTCCCCAAGCTTTATTAAAGCCATTACGTTCCCAGTCTTGTACCTTCAAATCAAAGACTGTAATGTTGTGAATCACATCATAGCTGGTTAGTTTGGTTCAAAACTCTTCAACAAGCACTCAAGTGGAACATTTAGCTGCCAGAATGTCAGGAACCACACGTTTTGCGCAAAGCACCATTGATTCGTTATTTGATTCATTAAAGCGCAGTGTTCAATAGAACTGATTCAATCTGAAATGAGTCATAGTACCAACACTTTTCTATGATAGCAAAGCGTGTGGCATCAGATGACAGCTTACTAACGAACTATCCTCACCCAACACGTCTCCCTCTGAAACACAAAGAGTTATCTTGAAATGTGCATATGCGTGTCTCGTCATGCTTTCTTCTGAAAGAAACGCCAGTCTCACATGCTAGCCATGTTAATATGTCCACTAAATAATGATAAAATCATGTTATGCACAAATCTTTGGTAGGAGCGTGTTAATATAGGATGAATGACGTCATGTTGCATCTGGTTCACTCAGGATTGCATGACTCATTGAGGTCAACAGGTTTTTATAAAGGATAATGTTTTCTTACCGCATTGTGTTTTGTTCTTCAAGAAGGTGGTGGTACGTTTAGCTTAATCACAAATCATTTTTATCCATAATCCAGGCACATAAACACTCTATTATTGTACATGATTGTTCTGTACAAATCCAGTTCTCTTTGGTAAACTGTAATTTGGGCTATTAGACACACCCGCTATTCTCAGCATTACTATATTGTTTATTTATTGACATGCTGGGCAAAATGAATTATAAGAAGAATTTGCCCATCTTAGGTCACATGGTAAGCTCTCAGAAACCAGATCTGGTCACCTCTCATCTGTCCAGTCGTACCGGTGAAGGGACAATAGGAATATGAGCAGCTCAGTAAACGCTCGAGAGGCTTTCTGCCAGCGCGGCTCCGGTCCATCCCATCCCCCTGCTGCAGAACAGCACGTACTGTGTGGTGAAGGCTCTTGGATGCGTTTGCTCCAGCTTCACTCCCTCAGATCACTGACCGGCTGATGCACATCACTGCCGACGCTGGACCGCAAGCTCACGCTCCCGTTCAGACTGACTTAGTTACCGTTCTCATGAAAATATCACCGGTTCTGTCAGATTTAAGATTGCTGTTATTACATTTAAAGGGATGGTTCATCCAAAAATGACAATCTTCGGAACACAAATGAAGATATTTTTGATGCAATCCTCCCATAGACAGCACGGCTCCTAACACGATCAAGGAGATCGTTAATATAGGCCTAATCCATGTGACATCAGTGGTTCAACCATAACTATGAGAATACTGTACAAAAACACACTTTATTCAACAATTCGTCTCCTCTGCGTCAAACAATAGCACCGTTTTGGAGAGTATCACATACAGCGTATGCTGTTCTGTGTCAGCAGCACCGTTTGTGAATACACTGTTTACACTTTGATTTGAAAGTAAACGGCGTATCCGCGTGCATACGTTTACATTTATCCAAAGCGACTTACAGTGCATTCAGGCTATACATTTACTGTCAGTATGTGTGTTCTCTGGGAATCGAACCCACAACCTTTGCGCTGCTAACGCAATGCTCTACCACTGAGCCACAGGACATACTTGAGCAACGTATGTACGCGTATACGCTGATTACTTGTTGTTCTTTGCACACAAAAAGTTTTCTCGTGCCTTTGTAAAATTAGGGTTGAACTCCTGATGTCACATGGATTATTTTAACGACCTCGTTGCTTCGTGTCTGAGCCTTGATCGTGTTAGGATCCTTGCTGTCTATGGGAGGGTCAGAGATATCTCGGATTGAATCAGAAATATCTTCATTTGTGTTTCGAAGATGAACGAAGGTCTCACGGGTTTGGAACGACACGAGGGTGGGTAATTAATGACAGAATTGTGAACTATCTCTTTAATGTGCACCAAGAAATGTTCAAATATTTATTTTGGGTAGAAATGACACTTTACAGCATTGAAAAATGCTAAATGCGTGTCACTAGCAAAGCATGCCAAGAACAATTATCTCCCGAAACCTGATGAAGAAGTGTCATAAATATAATAAAACATATAGTTACTTCTGTTAGGGTTAGGATTGCAATTATTAAAGAGAGAGTCGGCGATTTCGGAGATGCTAGCTCTGAAAGTAGGGGTGTGCGATATGATAAATCTATTTTAACGATAAGACGATATTTTGCCGAGCGTGTTATTTTGTCAGGTTTAGGACTGCCGTGTACAGCTGACTCACAACGCTTTTGATGTTCTTCATATTCTGTGCGCTGGTTAGTTTGCGGGAGTAACAGAAATGAGCTTTTCCAATAAGTTTAAATAGATTTTTACATTTTATGGGTATTTATAAGGCAATTTTTGTTGTAGCCTAATTAAATGTATGCATCGTCTCTTGTCAAATTCTTAAATTGAATCAATAAATTAAAATATTAAGACACTATAGGACCAAATGAAATCAGTATCAACAAAATTAGTTTGCAATGCTGAGGTGTCACAGAACTGAAGTGGCATTTAGATGTTTAGATTATGTTTCGATGTCTAAAAAACTACTGAATGCTGATATTTGAAATGATTTGGGAAAAAAAAATGGAAATGATACTTTAAATAAAAACCTAAAATCGCCAGTAGGTGGCGGCAAATCACTGCATGAGTGAGTCATTGAATCATTAATTTAACCGATTCGTTCAACCGGCTGATTGATTCAGTAACGAATGCGTATTAAATGATACGTATTAAGTGAATGTGTATGCGTGCAGTCTCTGAATGTGTTTTTGTTCGATTTTTTTTTTTGCGATATACTGTCAAATCGCATCTTTAAACAACAATTGAGATGTGAAAGATCTCAACGAATGAGATGCTTCA
>CM049883.1:27347526-27357526 GCA_027474115.1 Schizopygopsis malacanthus
AGCTTTTGAGTGGCATTTTGGTCCAGTTGGGATGCTTGTTTCTCAAAGCCCGAGTGAAGTGAAACGTGATCCAATGGCCTGATCATGTGTCTGCACAGAACACCAATGATCAATCTCCTCAGTGCTGTCGATTCATCCGAGCGTCTCACGCAGCATCACAGGTCACGCTGGATCCGTCCCATCAGAGCCACTGGAGCTGCACTGTTTTATCGAGTCAGCATCACAGTCTGGTTTGCTGGATAACAGAGGAGCGCTGCTGATCCGCCCCAAACCCACTTCTGGAATCCAGTTCTGTTTAGATTCGGTTCTGATTCACTAAAACGATCCGGCTCATCTGAGTCGGTTTTTCAATCAGACTACACGGGTTGCATTGTATGTTTCCTTAAAACATTAATTGTGATGATTAATAGCACAGCTGATTGAGTTAGTTTAACAGGACGAGCAGTGTTGTACAAATACGCTTTCACAACCACAAATCAGGCATAGAATAAGAGATCGATATTGCGATTTTAAGAAATGTTGTGTGGATTATTCAAATGAAGATCTCTCTTTATTAGAAAAATCAATAATTTGACCTAGCCTTAAAGCCAAGTTAGTCGACTCACTGACTAGTAGGTTTAAGAAGAATCTTGTTGCACTTTAACAAATTAAGTTTCTACTAAATGGATTGTGTCATCGCTAAGGTTGTCAGCACATTAAATAGAAAAATATATATTATATAAATATGTATTATACAACCTTATAGAACTGGGTTGGCATTCGATTTTCAATTTTGAGATTCAAATATCCTTTTTTTTTTTTTAACACCTGGCATCTCCCGCGAAACGGTTCTCAACTTGTCCTCAACATCTGCACCAGCAATGAAAGATGTTCGTGCTGACCTACAGCATGCATTTATTTCATGAAAAATCTTCTATTATGAGCGCGCTTGCCGCACATCTACATTTGAAATAATGACCTGAAGTGCGCAAAAGACACGTCATGGGAACCCTCTGCTATCACAAAAACAAATACAACACATGCGAGATGCGAGTGAAAGTCTTGGATCAGCGTGCAGACGAGATGCGCTTTGAGAGAAGACGTGGTACAGCTGAATCACTCACTATCAATTTAATCTGATATTTTTAATCTGATACGTTCTGAACCATATTGCACCAAAATGCGACACTGAACCCCTTTTGGCCCGCAGCAACATACCCACCACGCGTGACGTCGATTAGATGAACGGTTCTCGACATAATAAAAATGCAAGCAGACAGACACATGGAGAGAAGAATGCTCCCCCCCCGAAGCTTCGAATATTCAGTGTTGATTACTACCGATGCTTCGACGCTCATAAAATGATATTCGGACCAGCCCTATACAACCTGTGTCATCCCTGTTTTATTTTGATTAATTTAACATTTGTACGTTTTTCTTATTTTTGTATTTATCCCTTCTATTACAGTTATTTCAATTTAGTATTCCTCCTAATTATTTAGTGTATCCCTATTTGATATTTTTTTATTTTATTCTACTTTATCCTTCCTATGGTATTTTTGTATCTTTATCTGTCGTGTTTTATTTTACATTTTGATGTTTTTATATCTCCTATTTTAGTTTATTTCATTTATTCCTCCTATTTTTGTATATTTAGCATTATTTAATTTTATTTATCCATCGTATTTTATTTATTTACTTCTTTATTCATCTTCCATGTTGTTTTATATATTTAGAATTGTATTATTTCACTTTTATAAAAAAAATTCTTGCAGGTGACTGCAGGCATTTGGTGCCTCGTTGCCTTTTAAAGGGTTTTCTGTTACAAATGTATGCCAGCAAGCTGCATAAATAGACCGTGTGTGCGTGCGTTCATGAACGTGGGGCCTGCAGTGGATCTTGTAGGAGGAAGCTGATCCTTCTCGCCTTGTTTTTCAGCCCCACACCCCGTCTCAGATGAGGTCCTGATCAATGCACCATCTCATTCAGCATTACAGCATTAACACCAGCAGGAGAGAGAGAGAGAGAGAGAGAGAGAGAGAGAGAGAGGATGATGAGAGAGAGAGAGAGAGGGATGATGAGAGAGAGAGAGAGGATGATGATGAGAGAGAGAGAGAGGGATGATGAGAGAGAGAGAGAGAGAGAGAGAGAGAGGATGATGATGAGAGAGGGATGATGAGAGAGGGATGAGAGAGAGGGATGATGAGAGAGGGATGATGAGAGAGAGAGAGAGAGAGAGGGATGATGAGAGAGAGAGAGAGAGGGATGATGAGAGGGAGAGGGAGAGAGGGATGATGAGAGAGAGAGATGATGATGATGAGAGAGGGATGATGAGAGGAGAGAGAGAGGGATGATGAGAGAGAGAGAGAGGATGATGAGTGAGAGAGAGAGGGATGATGAGAGAGAGAGAGAGAGAGCGAGGATGATGATGAGAGAGGGATGAGAGAGAGGGATGATGAGAGAGAGGGATGATGAGAGAGGGATGATATGAGAGAGAGAGAGAGGGATGAGAGAGAGAGAGAGAGGGATGATGATGAGAGAGAGGGATGATGATGAGAGAGGGATGATGAGAGAGGGAGAGAGGATGATGAGAGAGAGAGAGGGATGATGAGAGAGAGAGAGAGAGAGAGAGGGATGATGAGAGAGGGATGAGAGAGAGGGATGATGAGAGAGATGAGAGAGAGGGATGATGAGAGAGGGAGAGAGAGAGGGATGATGAGAGAGGGATGAGAGAGAGGGATGATGCAGAGGGATGATGAGAGAGGGATGATGAGTGAGAGAGAGAGAGAGAGGATGATGATGAGAGAGAGAGGATGATGATGAGAGAGAGAGAGGGATGATGAGAGAGGGATGATGAGAGAGAGAGGGACGATGAGAGAGAGGGATGATGAGAGAGAGAGGATGATGAGAGAGAGAGGATGATGAGAGAGAGGGATGAGAGAGAGGGATGATGAGAGAGAGAGAGAGAGAGGATGATGAGAGAGAGAGAGGGATGAGAGAGGGATGATGAGAGAGAGAGAGAGAGAGAGGATGATGAGAGAGAGAGAGAGGGATGATGAGTGAGAGAGAGGATGATGATGAGAGAGAGAGAGAGAGGATGATGAGAGAGAGAGAGGGATGATGATGATGATGATGAGAGAGAGAGAGGGATGATGAGGGATGATAGAGAGAGAGAGGATGATGAGAGAGAGAGAGGGATGATGAGAGGATGATGAGAGAGAGGGATGATGAGAGAGGGATGAGGGATGATGAGAGAGAGGGATGATGAGAGAGGGATGATGAGAGAGAGAGAGAGGGATGATGAGAGAGAGAGGGATGATGAGAGAGGGATGAGAGAGAGGGATGATGAGAGAGGGATGAGAGAGGGATGATGAGAGAGGGATGAGAGGATGATGAGTGAGAGAGAGAGGGATGATGAGAGAGAGAGAGAGAGAGAGAGAGGGATGATGAGAGAGAGAGAGGGATGAGGAGAGAGAGAGGGATGATGAGAGGGATGATGAGAGAGAGAGGGATGATGAGAGAGAGAGAGAGAGGGATGATGAGAGAGGATGAGAGAGAGAGGGATGATGAGAGAGAGAGAGAGAGAGAGAGAGAGAGAGAGGGATGATGAGAGAGAGAGAGGGAGATGAGAGAGAGAGGGATGAGAGAGAGAGAGAGAGGGATGATGAGAGAGAGAGAGAGGGATGATGAGAGAGAGAGAGAGGGATGATGAGAGAGAGAGAGAGGGATGATGAGAGAGAGAGAGAGAGAGAGGGAGAGAGAGAGAGAGAGTAGCAGACATCTGAGGATGAAGGAGGAGCGGTGTAGTAGATACAAAGAAGAAATGACGTGTGTAGAGCGTGATCAGGAGGTGTGGAGAGTCAGAGATGTTCAGAATGAAACGCTAGTGTTCAGTTTACTGCATTAGTGCATTAGTGCTTTTACACCGCAGCCGATCAGTGTGAATTAACGTAGCTTGCATTTAAGGTTAGATGTTAAGAGTTTTGTTTGTATTATATTTCTTTAATAGTTTTTTTGGAACATATACATTATCATTCACACCATTTGCAGTAAAGGCATTGTGACAGAAATGTAGGGCGGGGCTTGATTTCATGCATTGGTTGTTGATTGGATGTTGAGATGATGGGCGTGGCTCTCAACAGTGTATGCAGATGAGGGGTGTTTACAAAACACAATTTTCAACTAAAACTCAAAACTTGGTTTGATTAGATTTGAACTGTACTTAGTATGAAATAAATGTGTTTGACTCTTGTATTAGGGAAGCCTTTTATTTTTTCCCTGCGTAAGTAGTTATATCCAGCCTGTGCACAATATACATACTAAAATAAATCTGTTCTCATACAGTCTACAGTGAAGACAAAGCATTGTTGTCCAAAAAATATTAATGTTTTAAGATTCTAATAACAGAAAATAGTATTATTTGGTGTTGAATAGTTTTTTTTAACTCGTAAATGCAAATGAAATGCACAGTAGAGCCTTTTATACTGTTTACTGCCTACTGTTCTTTAAAAGTAGTTCGTGAATCTGCATGAATTATGCAATGCTACATGTTGCAGATTTAATAAAAGCGATTCTTTTCAATGCACTATATTATAAACTTGTAGCTTACGTGACGCGAGAAATGTCACATTGCACTGTGACACAGATTCAATGCACTATATAGCTCTGCTATGCTACAGATCATCTGCATACTAGCGCAGTGCGCTGCAGAAATGTTTTGCACATCAGTGTTTCAGTATCTGGGCGTGGTGAAGCTGTGATCTGGGTCGAGATGCTCAAATGAAGCGTTTCGTTATGCTTCCCTATCATGACACGAGCAGCACTTTTAAATATCATATTGCTGTAATGCTTAATGGTATTAATCTTTATCGCAGCTCTCCAAACCGATAACAGCCCCGTCGTTCTCCAGCCATCCCATAAAGATGTTTATTAGGCTGCTGTGTGTTTTTACAGCTTACCGCAGGCCTTTCTCCCTCCACGTCTCCGATCAAATTACTCTGACACAATACAAGGCCTTTCGCTCTCCGTCACATCTGCTTGCTTTGCCGCTCTGCGTTATACTGAAACCTTAAGGTGTCCTTTGGTTATATTAGCATGCAACATTCAGGCCGAGGGAGCGGTGGCTTTTCTCTAAAGCGATCGCAGTGGTGCTCCAGATCTGTGTTCGCGTCTCACCTGTCGTTTAGCGCGGTACGATGAGGCTTATTCTCCGTGTCATCGGGGCGAGATGTGAAGCTGGAAATGGGGTCTGTACAGAAGTAGCTGGTGTGGAGGTAAAAGCCGAGCTAGCTGTTAAAGACCAGATCTATAACCAGCACTACAGTACTGAAGCTTGACTTCATGCTGCTGGGATATAGTCAGGCGCTGTAATGCAGTCTTTTTCTTCAGCATTCAGTTTTTGGCATTAATATTTCAGTGCGGCATGAAACAGTGTTTTCTGCTGTGATGCGTAGTCGAGTCAAACCACTTCGTGAATAAACAAAATGTAGGATGGGACTTGATTTTAGTGTCTATTACAAATGATTAATCTATGCATATATTTTTTCAAATTCATATGCACTATGCAAATTAAAAAATGTGCATGGATAAATGGTTTATATTAAACATTGATAATTCTTATGTACTGTTGCAGCTTCTCATTTTTAGTGAAAATGTTGAGTTTAAAATTTGAGGTTATGCTATTAACATTAACAATATTTTATATTTTATGCAGTAATATGTATATAATTTAGTTTTTTTACTTTTTTATTATATTTAATATTAGCAATGACATAATTCAATATTTGTTTTAAGTATATTTTAGTGCTGTCAAACGATTAATCATAATTAATCGCATCCTAAATAAAGGTTTTTGTAATATACATAATCTGTACGTAATGTTTATTGTGTATATTTAAAGACACGCAAGCATGTATACATTTTTTATTATATAATGTATATTATATATATACTTAATATACAAATATATAAATGTTCTTAAATATATACATGCATGTTTTGGATGTGATTAATTGCTTGACAGCACTAGTATATATGTTTTTTACAACTAAAGTTTAATTTGTCAATTTATATATTGTTTAATTTAAAGAAAAAAATGTCCATTTTCAGTTTTTGCAGTGTTATTAATATGAAGTAGAATACATGTTTTTTGCAGTGTTATTAATATGAAGTAAAATACAACATTTTTGCAGTGTTTGAATTGAAGTAAAATACAACATTTTTGCAGTGTTATTAATATGAAGTAGAATACATGTTTTTTGCAGTGTTATTAATATTATAGAATACATGTTTTTTGCATGTTATTAATATTAAGTAAAATACATGGTTTTAAGAATCATACAATTTTATTATTATTATTATTAGTATATTATTATAGTGGCATTGGTAGGGTTGCTAAAACCATCTTCAAAGATGTCATGGTAATTTTTGCATGGTTTAATTTCAGCTAAAATGGCAAAGAAAGGTAACATGCAAAATACAAAGATGTCTATTAAATTAATATCTCGTTAAAGCACTGTTATTATAACACCAAGCACAACCTTCAGCAATAAGACACTGAGAGTTTTGTGCAATAGATGTTGTAGTTATCACCGGTTTACTCTTTTGAAGGGCCGTAGTTGTGCGTATCTCCCTAAGAATGGCGTCTGAAGAGCTTTCTTCATTAAACAAACCTGTGGGATTGTCCTGCTGCTAATGAACTAGACAGTCTACTAACTAGTTATGCGTAACTAAACGCCTGTGTCTCTGTCTTTTCTTCCCAGGCCAAGTCATGTATATGTCACATGTGTGGAGCTCATTTAAATCGTCTTCACTCCTGTCTCCATTGTGTGTTCTTCGGCTGCTTCAGCAAGAAACACATCCACGAGCACGCCAAAAACAAGAGACACAACCTAGGTAAGATGCACGCAGAGATTACTCGTACGCTTCTGCTTGTCTGAGGTAAGACTCGCTCCCACGCGGACAGACGCCGAACACCGTTAAAGCTCAGATAGAGCTGATAAATGAAGGACACGGACACAACGCTCGATCGAGTCTCTGTAGGAAGAGTTTGAGTCTGAACACAGATATTCTCATTTAATACAATAGCTCTACTTGCACCAAAACTATATAATCTGAGTTTTTATTTATTTATTACATTTTAATACTCAAAGCATGTCTAATCAATTAAATTAATCTTTAAAAACTTTTTTTTTCACACTCTCTCACACTCTCTCGCACACTCTCACTCTCTCTCACTCTCTCACACTCTCACTCTCTCTCACTCTCTCATTCTCTCACACTCTCACACTCTCACACACTCTCTCACTCGCACTCTCACTCTCTCGCACGCTCTCGCACGCTCTCGCACTCTCTCGCACGCTCTCGCACGCTCTCGCACACTCTCGCACACACTCTCGCACGCTCTCGCACACTCTCTCACTCTCTCACTCTCTCACTCACACTCTCTCACTCACACACTCTCACTCACACACTCTCACTCACACACTCTCACTCACACACTCACTCACACTCACACACTCTCACACACACACTCTCACTCACACACTCTCACACACACACTCACACACACACACTCTCACACACACACACACACACACACTCTCACACACACACTCACACACACACACACACACACACACACATACAATAAAACTTTTTTCATTATTTCACAAATTATTTATTATTATTTCAGTCTTAATTTTTCTGGATTATGTTTTAATGGTTTACTTTAAATTTTAATAATCAAATCATGTCTAATCAATGAAATTCATAAAACTTTCAAAACGTAATTACATTTTTTTTGTTAAAAATAAAATATTTTAGTTACAAATAAATAAATGTGCTAAAATTAATTGAGGCCTTTAATTTCCCCCTCTGGAATTGTGTTGTCTGTTTAATTTTTTTCCTTGATTTATGATTTAATACAAATGAATAATGAAAAAGATTAAATTAAACGATTAACAATTTAATTACTCTTTTAAAACGTAATCAAAAAAATGTAAAATTCCTTTTCTCAAAAATCGGATTACTTTAAATTATTAAAAAACACCATTATTTTATTTAAAATAAATAAATATTTTATTTATTGACAAAATATTTTAGTTTGTCTTGTATATTTTTTTCATAAGATCAGATATCAGTTTAGGCTGTCATATGGTCATGTTACAACGGCTGTTACAATGTACCCCACCTACGGGGCATGTTGTCACATTTCATTTCCAATTTTTGAGGGTAAATAAAGAAAAACGTATACACTGTATTTATGAAACAAAGCAACATATCTGTACTAGACAAGTGTGAAATTACTGTGGATAAAAAATATATATACTCTGAACACGATTTACACAATTAGAGAAAGTCAAAGTGTTACTTTGTGCCCCGCTCTCCGCTATATATATACATACACACACACACACACACACACACACACTAGCCAATGGCGATTCCATTGCCAAGGTGTCCGTAGAGGGTTGTTTTGTCTTTAGGTAAACGAAGTACTGCACAACAGAGGTTTACTGTTAAAGTTAAATCATGGAAGAAAGTTAACTCTTTAAGTTCCGTATTTATGACTGGATTCTGCCATTATGTACGCGATATCCGCATCGAAATCATAGGGCGCTACAACACCCAGTTTCACGTCTGCTCCAAACGTTTGATGGTCCTCTCGAGCAAGAAGCAGCAAGTGCACAGACCCGGCCGTGTCTTGGATCTCGCCCAGCTCCTGAGCGCATCGCTGGCGTGTAATTATCCCCTCTGTTTTAATGAGGAAGGGTGCCACCCTCCAACAACAAACAAATAAGAAGCGCAAACAGACGGGGATGTGGGTAATTATAGTGTGCGAGGGGATAATAGTGCCTGACTCTCTCGCAGCGTTTGTTTCCATGAAGTTCATCATCCACCGGTTTGTACGGAAAACCAACGTCTGAGGAGTTTAATTACGTTCTACCTGGAGATGCCATACTTTGGGATTTACTCTTGTGATTAACAGAGGAAGAAACACAGATGATACGGCAGCAGACTTGCAAAATATCCAACTGCAGAGCGTTGCTTGTGAGTTAATGCAATGTGTTCTAGGGCTGTGCGATGTGGACAAAATAAAACTATCACGATTTCTTGATTTATTTTTCGATTTTCACGATCTTGATTTATTTTTCGATTTCGATTTTGACACAAACAGACATGCTTTACAGCTATAGATGCATTCTGTGTGAATTTGAAACATATTTCCAAAGGAAACCAATTAGACCGTTCCCAAAAAGTTGTAACATGTCTCTAGAACAGACATATGGCAAAATACATATATATATATATATATATATATATATATATATGTGTATATGTGAGTAATCAAATCCAACAAAACAACATGCAACATGCATTTTTTTTTGGCCACCAAGTCCTTATCCTGTTCTGAACTCAGCGGAAAAAATCGTGCTATAAAGCGATTTATAAATCGCGCAAGCTCAAATTCGATTAATCGCACAGCCCTAATGTGTTCCTTCACGTTTCTTTGAGATTGATTAATATACGAGCACTTTCTGAGTGAGAACAGGGCTGCGATGAGAAATCGATGCATGGTTTTGAATTGCTGTTTAAGCTCAGAATCGACTCGAGAGAGAATCGCGACGCTAATCTTAAGGTGCGTTCACACCAGACGCGAATGAAGCGTTAAGCGCGGATGATTTACATGGGAAGTCAATGCAAAGACGCGATAGACAATCCTGCGGCGCTATTCGCGCGAATGACGCGATTCGTGTGAATTATGCGGCGCGAAATGAGCGTTTGGGGCATTTGACGCGCGAGTTGAAAAATCTGAACGTTGGTGGATATTCGCGCGGCGTTAACCAATCAGGAGCTTAGCTCTAGCAGTGACGTGATTACGAGCGGAGGCAGAAAATCCCAAACAACAACGGAGGACTGTTGTGTAGCGAATTTCACGCGCGAATGAAGCGAGTAAACTCAATGTTCAAGCGTCCAACTACGCGTGAATAGCGCGTTTCATTCGCGTCTGGTGTGAACG
>CM049883.1:27362526-27372526 GCA_027474115.1 Schizopygopsis malacanthus
GCTGTGAGCCACAGGAGGGCAAGAGTGTGTGTTTTGTCCAGGACACTGATTAGGGCTGATGTTTCTTGATTTTGCGGTTTAATCTGCTTAATTGTAAAATGCAATGGTTTGTTTTTGCTGAAGGAAATTACAAAAATAATAGCGTTTGGATTTATGCAATTTTTCTATGAGTTGCTCTGTCTTTTATCATGTATTTCTGCATGTGAATATTACAGTGATTGCGTTTTGAGCTGGATTGATCGTAGGCCTCACTGATCTGAGATCATGCGAATACTCAAATAGATCAGGCTAAATTATTTATATAAACGTTTCATTTTAGACAAGAACTAACTAGAATATATACATTACTATTCACATTTTTTTTGTATTTTTTTTAACTCTTGTGCTCAACAAGGCTGCATTTATTTGAGCAAAAATACAGTAAAAAAGTAAAATATTATTACTATTTAAGACAACTGCTTCTATGTGAAAATGTGTTAAACTGTAATTTATTTCCGTGATCAAAGCTGTGTTTTCAGCATCATTACTGCAGTCTTCAGTGTCACATGATCTTCAGAAATCATTATAATATGCTGCTCAAGAAACATTTCTGATTATTACCAATGCATGATATTTTTGTGGAAACTGATATTTTATTTTCCCGGATTATTTGATGAATAGAAAGTTCAAAACAACAGCATTTATTTGAAAATCCCAATCATTTGTTTCATTTATAAGTCTTTGCCGTCGCTTTGAATCAATTTAATGCATCTTTTCCTGAATAAAAAAGCATTGATTTCTGTAAAAAAACAAATGTTGTGTATATTCATAGGTGGCTTTATGTGACATATAATGCAAGAATTCTCTAAAACATCAGGTATTGGAGAGAAATATTCAATGTGGGAGCCTACGAAACGAGAGCTGGAGCTGCTGCGGCACAACCCCAAACGAAGGAAAATTACAGCCAACTGCACCATAGGTAAGATCTTCATTTCCCACAGGCCGCTCTGAAACCCTGTTCAATAATACACACTTAGTAGTGGAGTAGGAGTCTGCCAAAACTCATCTGTTTAAAACTAGTCTGTTCAAACAAATCTGTAGTCGAGCGTCTGGAGACGGCAGCGGAGCCAAAAGCACGGTTTCTTGGCCACAAGTGCCATCAGTTGTGACCGTTTTCATCAATTCTGATGTGTGCGTGCCATGACGGAGAGAGAATAAGAGTCTCTGTGCACCAAAATAAGCAGAGATGTGGACATTAGCCATTAGAGAAATAGTCCTCGTCCGCGGTTCTCTCATTTTGGCCTGTTTCTCCTCCATCAGAGGGCCTGGCGCTGGAGTAATAGTGTTAAACGTCTGCACCACAGGCCCGGCGTAGGCGCTAAACGCCAGCCTCTCTCACACCCAGAGAGATGCACTAATGCAATTAGCCATATGAGAGCCGGAGCGTCCATTGATCATCTAGGACATAATATAGCCCATGTATGATGAATTCAGAAGGGTTATTGTGTGAGATGTTGGTTTAGAGGCTCTCTTACACCCGTGCGATAACACAACAGCTTGAGGCTGCGTCCAAACATGTTCATTAAAGACGGACCAATCAGCTGCGAGCTCAGAGCTTGACTTCAGGACGGTAAATCCTGTTTTCAACAGCAAAAGCATTTTGCACAGTCATTTATACCAGTAGATTTGTATTCTAAAGCAACTAGGATTGGAAAAACAGACTCGGGTTTTTATTCAGAGACTATTTGACTTTAACCCTTGTGCAACCTTTAGGATATTTTTTTGTCCTTTTTGTTTTTTGGGGGTAATTTTACCTGTGTTATTGGCAGCTGCATAAAGGTGTGTATTTTATTGGAGTTTTACTATTTCCTTTAATAAATCAATTTTGCACTTGGTGCAAAAAATAGTACAGGACACTTTTGGACCAAAACGTCCCCATTGAAACCCATTAAAGCTGCTGTTTTTAATCACAGTGCCGTTTAACTGTAAAATTATGCTATTTTTGCATTCTGTTGGCAAGGCTTAATTTTGTTTTGCACTTTTTTTTTTTTTACCAGATGGTGCCATTTTTTCATGTTTGGTCTATAAAGCAAACACTGGCGTTATTCTTGTTTTCTCCTGCGTGTAATATTTAAGAGAAAAACTCTACTGCAGATCACAAATACTGCCACAATAAACAAAATCTTACTGAAAGCTCATTTTTTTTTTTTATATCAACCTCAAATTTGGAACACAGCTTGTTTAGATTCATGGCTTTGATTTTCTAGCAGGTTTAGAATTGAACAGGTTTCATGATATATATATATTTTTTTCATAAACTTAAATCCATATAACTTTGTTTTGGTTTCACTTTTTAAACTTTTTTTACTTCAACAATAATCTGCCATGGGTCTTTAAAATGAGGCCAAACTGAAGTCCTCCCAAGCTTCACATTTTTTGACATGGACATTTTTGTCTACTATGGACCTATGTCACTTTTTTTTAATGATGCACAAGGGTATAAATATAAGTCTGAAGTAAATGAAGCAGATTCTCCTGATTCCTCGTTTTTCAGTGAATTTTAGTCTGATTCACTCGTTTGAGCAGATTCCTTTTGTCCTGATTCACTCGTTTGAGCCTGAATGTAGTCTGATTCTTTAGTAAATGACTCTTTTGAGCAGAAGTGAATGCACAAAGTAGTCTGTAGTAAATGATTTTCAGTGAATAGTAGTCTGATTCTTTAGTAAATGACTCTTTTGAGCAGATTCCTTTCAGTGAATGTAATTCAATGATTTTCAGTGAATAAGTAGTCTGATTCTTTAGTAAATGACTCTTTTGAGCAGATTCCTTTCAGTGAATAGTAGATTCTTTAGTAAATGACTCGTTTGAGCAGATTCCTTTCAGTGAATACCATAGTCTGATTCTTTAGTAAATGACTCTTTTGAGCAGATTCCTTTCAGTGAATCAGAAACACACAGCACAACGGAGTAGTCTGATTCTTTAGTAAATGACTCGTTTGAGCAGATTCCTTTCAGTGAATCAGAAACACACCGCACAACCATAGTCTGATTCTTTAGTAAATGACTCTTTTGAGCAGATTCCTTTCAGTGAATCAGAAACACACAGCACAACCGGAGTAGTCTGATTCTTTAGTAAATGACTCTTTTGAGCAGATTCCTTTCAGTGAATCAGAAACACACCGCACAACCGGAGTAGTCTGATTCTTTAGTAAATGACTCTTTTGAGCAGATTCCTTTCAGTGAATCAGAAACACACAGCACAACCGGAGTAGTCTGATTCTTTAGTAAATGACTCTTTTGAGCAGATTCCTTTCAGTGAATCAGAAACACACAGCACAACCGGAGTAGTCTGATTCTTTAGCAAATGACTCTTTTGAGCAGATTCAGTGAATCAGAAACACACCGCACAACCGGAGTAGTCTGATTCTTTAGTAAATGACTCTTTTGAGCAGATTCCTTTCAGTGAATCAGAAACACACCGCACAACCGGAGTAGTCTGATTCTTTAGTAAATGACTCGTTTGAGCAGATTCCTTTCAGTGAATAGTAGTCTGATTCTTTAGTAAATGACTCTTTTGAGCAGATTCCTTTCAGTGAATCAGAAACACACAGCACAACCGGAGTAATCAGATTCTTTCATCGTCTGATTCTTTAGTAAATGACTCTTTTGAGCAGATTCCTTTCAGTGAATCAGCACAACACACAGCAGCAGATTCCTTTCGGAGTAGTCTGATTCTTTAGTAAATGACTCGTTTGAGCAGATTCCTTTCAGTGAATCAGAAACACACAGCACAACCGGAGTAGTCTGATTCTTTAGTAAATGACTCTTTTGAGCAGATTCCTTTCAGTGAATCAGAAACACATAGCACAACCGGAGTAGTCTGATTCTTTAGTAAATGACTCTTTTGAGCAGATTCCTTTCAGTGAATCAGAAACACACAGCACAACCGGAGTAGTCTGATTCTTTAGTAAATGACTCTTTTGAGCAGATTCCTTTCAGTGAATTCAGATGAAGCACACAGCACAACCGGAGTAGTCTGATTCTTTAGTAAATGACTCTTTTGAGCAGATTCCTTTCAGTGAATCAGAAACACACAGCACAACCGGAGTAGTCTGATTCTCCTTTAGTAAGTAGTCTGATTCTTTAGTAAATGACTCTTTTGAGCAGATTCCTTTCAGTGAATCAGAAACACACAGCACAACCGGAGTAGTCTGATTCTTTAGTAAATGACTCGTTTGAGCAGATTCCTTTCAGTGAATCAGAAACACACAGCACAACCGGAGTAGTCTGATTTTTTAGTAAATGACTCTTTTGAGCAGATTCCTTTCAGTGAATCAGAAACACACCGCACAACCGGAGTAGTCTGATTTTTTAGTAAATGACTCTTTTGAGCAGATTCCTTTCAGTGAATCAGAAACACACCGCACAACCGGAGTAGTCTGATTCTTTAGTAAATGACTCTTTTGAGATGCATGTTAGTGATTCAGAAATATGCCGCACATCCAGAATAGTCCTATTTTCTTGAGTAAATTGATTCTTTAAAGCCATTTGTTACCTTGAATCGAAATAACTCCACACGACTGGACTGATCCAAACGACTCCTGAACGAACGACTCTTTTGAACTGGTTCTTTTTAGTGAATCACACACATCGCTTACAACTTACTGTTTATTTTTTTCTATGAAACTTTCCTCATTTAAAAAAAAAAAAAGAATAGTTAAGGCTGTCTATCTAAAATGATTTCAAATATTCTTCCAAACTTAAATAATTATTAATAGATCTGGGGCCGGTTGCATAAACTATTTAGACTAGTCTTAAAGTTAGTCATCTAACTGTTTTCTTCAAGACTGGTCATAACTTTTTTTTATTCAGTTGAAAAGGTAGATTGGTCTTATTTGTATTGGTAAAGTAAGACTCTTGGCAACTGCTAGTTAGTCAAACTAGTTAAGACACGGTCTGAACATGGTGGCTAACTGGCCCCTGGAATCACTACCAGCATCATTTAATTACGTACTATAGCAAGGCCTAAAAACAACTCTTAATAATGCACACCTAATTTATTGTGTGCTAGCAGTGTGTTTTTGGTGGATGCTGGTTTGTGACGCTGTGTGTGTGTGTGTGTGAGAGAGAGCAGGATCAGGCGTGTATGTGATGTTCAATCACTCGTGTGCATTAATAATATATTCGCACTTGAAAGCGTGAGGTGCCGCAGGATACACGTGTCTCTCTCCAGGTCTTCTCATGCTCGGTTTCGGTCGTGTCTCCGTCCCTCTCTTTAACTAAACTCTGGGAAGCGTGAGGATACACGTGTCTCGCTCCAGGTCTTCTCATGCTCGGTTTCGGTCGTGTCTCCGTCTCGTCCCTCTCTTTAACTAAACTCTGGGAAGCGTGAGGATACACGTGTCTCGCTCCAGGTCTTCTCATGCTACGGTTTCGGTCGTGTCTCCGTCCCTCTCTTTAACTAAACTCTGGGAAGCGTGAGGAGATGCGTGTCTCTCTCCAGGTCTTCTCATGCTCGGTTTCGGTCGTGTCTCTCTCGTCCCTCTCTTTAACTAAACTCTGGGAAGCGTGAGGAGATGCGTGTCTCTCTCCAGGTCTTCTCATGCTACGGTTTCGGTCGTGTCTCCGTCCCTCTCTTTAACTAAACTCTGTGAAGCGTGAGGAGACGCGTGTCTCGCTCCAGGTCTTCTCATGCTCGGCTACGGTTTCGGTCGTGTCTCCGTCTCGTCCCTCTATTTAACTAAACTCTGGCAAGCGTGAGGAGACGCGTGTCTCTCTCCAGGTCTTCTCATGCTCGGTTTCGGTCGTGTCTCCGTCTCCGTCCCTCTCTTTAACTAAACTCTGGGAAGCGTGAGGAGACGCGTGTCTCTCTCCAGGTCTTCTCATGCTCGGTTTCGGTCGTGTCTCCGTCCCTCTCTTTAACTAAACTCTGGGAAGCGTGAGGAGACGCGTGTCTCTCTCCAGGTCTTCTCATGCTCGGCTACGGTTTCGGTCGTGTCTCCGTCCCTCTCTTTAACTAAACTCTGGGAAGCGTGAGGAGACGCGTGTCTCTCTCCAGGTCTTCTCATGCTCGGCTACGGTTTCGGTCGTGTCTCCGTCCCTCTCTTTAACTAAACTCTGGGAAGCGTGAGGAGACGCGTGTCTCTCTCCAGGTCTTCTCATGCTCGGCTACGGTTTCGGTCGTGTCTCCGTCCCTCTCTTTAACTAAACTCTGGGAAGCGTGAGGAGACGCGTGTCTCTCTCCAGGTCTTCTCATGCTCGGCTACGGTTTGGGTCGTGTCTCCGTCCCTCTCTTTAACTAAACTCTGGGGAGCGTGAGGAGACGCGTGTCTCTCTCCAGGTCTTCTCATGCTCGGTTTCGGTCGTGTCTCCATCCCTCTCTTTAACTAAACTCTGGGAAGCGTGAGGAGACGCGTGTCTCTCTCCAGGTCTTCTCATGCTCGGCTCGGTTTCGGTCGTGTCTCCGTCCCTCTCTTTAACTAAACTCTGGGAAGCGTGAGGAGACGCGTGTCTCTCTCCAGGTCTTCTCATGCTCGGCTACGGTTTCGGTCGTGTCTCCGTCCCTCTCTTTAACTAAACTCTGGGAAGCGTGAGGAGACGCGTGTCTCTCTCCAGGTCTTCTCATGCTGCTACGGTTTCGGTCGTGTCTCCGTCCCTCTCTTTAACTAAACTCTGGGGAGCGTGAGGAGACGCGTGTCTCTCTCCAGGTCTTCTCATGCTCGGTTTCTGTGTCTCCGTCCCTCTCTTTAACTAAACTCTGGGGAGCGTGAGGAGACGCGTGTCTCTCTCCAGGTCTTCTCATGCTCGGCTACGGTTTCGGTCGTGTCTCCGTCCCTCTCTTTAACTAAACTCTGGGAAGGTGAGGAGACACGTGTCTCTCTCCAGGTCTTCTCATGCTCGGTTTCGGTCGTGTCTCCATCCCTCTCTTTAACTAAACTCTGGCAAGCATGAGGATACACATGTCTCTCTCCAGGTCTTCTCATGCTCGGTTTCGGTCGTCTCCGTCCCTCTCTTTAACTAAACTCTGGCAAGCATGAGGATACACATGTCTTTCCAGGTCTTCTCATGCTCGGCTACGGTTTCGGTCGTGTCTCCGTCCCTCTCTTTAACTAAACTCTGGGAAGCGTGAGGAGACGCGTGTCTTCTCATGCTCGGTTTCGGTCGTGTCTCCATCCCTCTCTTTAACTAAACTCTGGCAAGCGTGAGGAGCAGATGTCTGGAAGCTGTAGATGTGGACCGAGGCCGGTTGAAGAGCTTTAGCCACCCGCTGAGAGGAGCGCAGGCCTTCTGTAACCTGTCAGACTGACTCTGACTCTGACTGACAGTCTTCAGATCGAGTCGAGGATATTTACCCTGGGGAAATGCATTGCTTTGCTCCGTTTTAACCAGTGCTTCATTTCTAAATGAAACCTTGCCGGATCCAAATCAGCGGTTAAAAGGACCGACACTGGAATACAACTTCAGTTTTCCCGGAACATTCCTAAACGTGTTGACACAACTATACATTTACATGTATGCATTTAGCAGACGCTTTTATCCAAAGCGACTTACAGGTTAGCACTGTAGAGCATCGTTCACAAGTTTCTGCATGGGCCTAAATACAGCCTAGGTTTCAAACACTGGGTCAAAAAGGGGTCGCCAGGATGATTTAAGGGAATGTGTAGGCATAAGATACCTTAAAAATAACAATTACTTTCCATAAAAATATAATCATAATCTATAGAAAAGGTATAAATATGCACAATATATCTGACATAAATAATTAACAGATATAAAACAGACGTGAGGCGCGGCGATCCACAAACAAGTTCACGGAAAGAGAACCGAGATGACAGAACGCACTGTTTTTACTGTTTGTACTTTGTTGTTTATTATCAACAATTTAATAATAATAATAATAATGAATGATATTCATTTGTTCTTACTCTGTAATTTTATAGCAATGTGTTATTATTACTATAATAATTTATAAATAATAATAATAAACATTATAACAGTAAATACAAAGCAAATTAATAATAAAACTAATTCCCTTTTTACTGTATGTACTTAAGATTTAGTATATAAACAAGTATCGATAGTTAAACGATAATAGCAGTAACATTATCAATAATATGGAATTATTATTCTTAGTAGTAGTAGTGTTATTGTGCTTTAAGTTAAAGGAAAAGCTAAAAAGTTTAGAATTAAAAAAAGTTAAATTATATTTTCTTGTATAACCATTACTGGTGATGAATGTTTTATTGATAATACTCAGCCACAATATTTCATGCCCATCGTTATTTCTAACTCTCTCCATGTTTCCCGTCTCGGCTCTTCCAGGACTGAGGGGTCTGATAAATCTGGGGAACACGTGCTTTATGAACTGCATCGTTCAGGCTCTCACACACACTCCTCTGCTGAGGGACTTCTTCCTGTCCGACCGACACAAGTGTGAGATGCAGTCCAACTCCTGCCTGGTGTGTGAAATGTCTCAGCTCTTTCAGGAGGTGAGTGCTCAACACACACACACACGCACACACTCTCACACGCACACTCTCACACACACTCACACACACACACACACACACATTAGCCTGCGCGCACTCACACACTCTCGCACTCTCGCACTCACACACACACTCACACACACACACACACACACACACAC
The DNA here is from genome assembly GCA_027474115.1 of Schizopygopsis malacanthus. Taxonomy (NCBI): domain Eukaryota; kingdom Metazoa; phylum Chordata; class Actinopteri; order Cypriniformes; family Cyprinidae; genus Schizopygopsis; species Schizopygopsis malacanthus. The sequence continues at coordinate 27,371,155 of CM049883.1, forward strand.
ACTCGCACTCACACACACACTCGCACTCTCTCACACACACGCACTCTCACACACTCGCACTCTCACACACACGCACTCTCACACACACTCGCACTCTCGCACACACTCGCACTCACACACACACACACACTCGCACTCTCTCACACACACACACTCGCACTCACACACACACACACACTCACACACACGCACAATCGCGCCTACTCACACTCGCACACACACTCTCTCAAACACACACATTATCACACTTGTTTGTTTTTGTGAAAAGTGGAGACATTCCATAGGTGTAATGGTTTTTATACTGTGCAAACTGTATTTTCTATCGCCCTACACCTACCCCTTACAGGAAACTTTCTCTGTATGATTTATAAGCGTTTTGAAATATGGGGACATGGGGTATTGTCCTCATAAATCACCTTCTCCTTGTAATACCTGTCACACCTGTCATTATATGAATTTGTGTCCTCATTTGTCACAAAAGCGCGTGCGTGCACACACACACACACACACAAACACATTAGCCTGCGCGCACTCGCACACAGTCTCGCACTCACATACACACACACACTCACTCTTACACACACACACTCTCACTCTTACACACACACAAACACATTAGCCCGCGCGCACTCGCACACAGTCTCGCACTCACATACACACACACACTCACTCTTACACACACACACTCTCACTCTTACACACACACACACACACACACACTCTTACACACGCACTCACACACACTTGCACTCACACACACAAACACATTAGCCCGCGCGCACTCACACTCGCACACAGTCTCGCACTCACACACTACACACACACACACACACACACACGTGTCTTAAAGTGTCATGAAGCCCTAAAACACTTTTTTTTTGTTTTTGAGATGTTAACATATATAAACAGGTTGCACATCAGTGAAAACAACAATAGCACTCATTATGTCTAGTATTAAGGGAAAAGTGGTTATTTTGTATTGACTTTTCTTTTTTGGGAGCAATATCGTTCTTCTGGTTCAAAAAGTAAAGTCGCATTAAACCGGACATCGTTAATCTGGAGTGGTGATTGGCTGCTGTAGCTGGAGACTACACGTCTGTCATCAGTTTTCTGAGCTTTTCATGAGAATCAACTCTTATGATCCAATCACTGCGCTGTATATAGTGGTGCATCTGATTATGAACACGATGGATTATTGTGATACACAGCAAACAAATATAGACCGAAACTTCAAAGAAGAGTAAACAAAAAGTAACTGCATTTATTCTTTCTGTTTTAGATATATTTGAATATTCATATGTGTCCCTGGAGCACAAAAGCAGTCATAAGCTGCACCGGTATATTTGTAGCAATAGCCAACAATACATTGAAT
>CM049883.1:27377526-27382526 GCA_027474115.1 Schizopygopsis malacanthus
AGAAGATGGGGAAGTCAGGCAAATTTAACGTCACCATTACGCGGTGTCGCATTTAGGTGAGGTTGGCGCCGGCTGAAAACAAAGAAGATGGGGAAGTGCAAATTTAATGAGGGGGCGTGGCGTCTTTGCAAGTGGATGCCATAGGTGGTTGGCGCCGGCTGAAAACAATTCGCAATGAGGGGGCGTGGCAAAGTCATTCTGTGGTGAAAATGCTGCCATATTCCCCGATTCGCAGCTTGGCAAAGTCATTCACCTGTCAAGAAGGTGAAAATAAAGCGGCATATGTGCCAAATATGAAACCATATGCATCGCTTCATTCATGTTTAAGAAGGAGCGAAATCGTCATGGGTCGTTAGTGAGAAACCATATGTTGTCATGTTTGACGAAAGTTCAATGGTCACTCCGATTGTGTTTGAAATCCCTGAGGACATGTTGGGTCATTTCAATGTAAGTAACTAAGTGTGGTGTAAAATTGAGTAACGATTGTGTTTGAAATCCCATACTATTGTTCATACTAAGTGTGGTGTAAAATTGAGTAACATATGTTAGTGCGGTTTAAAGCTCATATGTAAACACCAATACTCCCCCGGTGTAAACACCAATACTCCCCCGGTGCTCAGCCCACTGCACCCACACCGGGCAGAGTCGGCAGAGGACTGGATGTGCTCCTGGTTAGTCAGTCAAGTCAGGTCTATGGTCTACTTTGACAATCTAACTTTGGCAATCTAACATTAGTAACAACAGAGTTGTAACTGTTGGTAGATGTGGTTTATTTTGTTTAAATATTCCGAATTGTGATTTTATGGGTTGCTGGGCTGTTGGTAGATGTGGTTTATTTTGTTTAAATATTCCGAATTGTGATTTTATGGGTTGTTGGGCAGATGTAGCTGCTAATGTAAGGCTGTCACTTAAGGCTAGCAACAGTCACTTAATGCCTAATGAGCAACTGTAAATAGTAAACATTCACGTGCAGAAAGGGCTAACTTTGTTGGAAATACACTGTAAATAGAGATGTATTTTATCACAAAATACATGATTTTACAAACTTTGTTGGAAATACACTATAGAAAATAATTAGTTTAATTTGTATTTTATCACAAAATACATTTATAGAGTTTATATATTGATTTTACCAGTTAGTAAACAAAATTGATAACTATAGAAAATAATTAGTTTAATTTGCAAAATTCACCATTACATTTATAGAGTTTATATATTGCACAAAATTGATAACAAATGGAAAACTTTAAGTTTTGATTTCCATTGTAGGAGGCAATAAATTGAGTATTCCAAAGAAATTATGACATTTTTGGGTCTTAAATTATATTTGTTGAGGTCTTAAAAAGGTCTTAAAAAGCATTACATTTTACTTTTAAAATGGTGCAAGAACCCTGTCACGCTTCTGCATTGCAGGTTCACTCGACCCGAACACTTGGGAAGCAGCGCCAAGATCAAATGCAGCGGGTGCCATAGTTACCAGGAGTCCACCAAGCAGCTGACGATGAAGAGGCTTCCTATCGTGGCGTGTTTCCACCTCAAGGTGAGCTTGCGTGCGTTACACATCGAATATGAGCCACTTTGAAGTACATGATGTATCTATTGAAAGTCAATATTATTGATCATTTAAAAACTATGAAATGATCTGATCAAATGTTATATACTGAGCAATATGTATTTATAATTGTGCATGTTTTCTTATGTTTAGATCATCTGTGCATGTTAAACATGCGAATAGATTTAAAACCCTCTTAAATGTAGTTTTTAGCAAATATCAAAATTAATGGGTATTTTAATACTGTACATTGTTTTGAATCCAGAATTCATTATTAATATCATTATTTTCACAAATGTAATTACAGAAGTTTATGATGGTGATAACGATGGTAAATATTATAATGACTGTTATTAATATTATTAAATTGTAATCTTTATTAATATTATTAAAAATAATATTTATTAATATTAAATGATACATTTATAGAAATATCACAATTCTATAATATTGTGTACTATGTAAAAACCGTTATACACAGTAATTAGTTTTAGTTTATTATTCACATTAGTATAACGTTTGAATATTTCAATACAACGTTTAATTATAATTTTATATAAATTATTAAATGTTGCCAAAAATATTATTTTAAGATTAAAATGAGGATTAAGAAATATTACAAATTCTGTACTTCTGTGTAGCTTTTAAACCAAAATTACTCCATAATTGGTTTTGATCCCAGAATTCACTTCTGACAAATGTGTTTTAGATTATTATTATTAATTTTAATCATATTTATTGTATTAATATTCCATTTTTATAATTTTTGTTTTATACACATTAGTATGAAATGATTATATTTCTATACATTTATAATTAAATATGAATTATTTAATGTTAGTAATATTATTAAATGAGTGTTTAGAAGTACCACAATTTAGTTTAAAGCAGGTTTTGACGGCAGTCTTGACTTTTCACAAATGTATTTTAAGTTATTATTATTATTTGTATTATCATTGCTACTACTATTACTACTGTAAAAACATATTTTATTATGTATTGTTTTAACAAGAGTAGTATGGAATGTCAATTTCAATATACATGTTTTTTTAATTGTTTTTTATTAATAATAGCAATAATAACAAACATTTAAATACTGTTCATTTTGCCATAAATGAAACCAATGCATCTGATATGGTTTTACGTCATAAATAAACTAATAATATTTTCATAATTACTATTGGTATTGGCCATAATATTAGCATAATTCTCAGCTGTTAAGTAGTTCTCATCAGACAGTGTTTTATATTGGTGCATCTGTATTTGTAGAAAGATCTGCCCAAACATGAATATTGTGAGAGGTGACCGGTGCGCTTCCTTCTGTTCCTGTGTTTCGTTACGCTCACGGTTCTGTGTTTGATTGCTCTGGTCTCTCCTGTGTTTCGTTACGCTCACGGTTCTGTGTTTGATTGCTCTGGTCTCTCCTGTGTTTCGTTACGCTCACGGTTCTGTGTTTGATTGCTCTGGTCTCTCCTGTACGTCACGGTTCTGTGTTTGACGCTCACGGTTCTGTGTTTGACGTTACACTCACGGTTCTGTGTTTGATTGCTCTGGTCTCTCCTGTGTTTCGTTACGCTCACGGTTCTGTGTTTGATTGCTCTGGTCTCTCCTGTCCAGCGGTTCGAGCATTCGGCGAAGCTCCGGCGGAAGATCACCACCTATGTGTCCTTCCCTCTAGAGCTGGACATGACGCCCTTCATGGCCTCCAGGTACGAGCGCTGGCGCTGTGTGCTTACTGTAGGGATGCAACGCTTACCGGTTTGACAATAAATCATGATCAAATTCCCCACGGTTATTATTACTGTCATTAAAACTGTATTAGATTACCGTGATTTGATCAACTGGATTAATAAATACTGTGCAGCATAAAGCACAGGTAACCTGCTGTCAGAGACTGGATTTACAGACTTACCGAACATCTGTCTCGGGTGCACAGAAAACAGAGAGAGTTTACAGACTTACCGTTGACTGATCTGCAAACCTGCTGTCAGAGAGTTTTACTTACCGTATAGACTGAATCTGCATAACCTGCTGTCAGAGACTGGATTTACAGACTTACCGTATAGACTGAATCTGCATAACCTGCTGTCAGAGACTGGATTTACACTGACTTACCGTATAGACTGAATCTGCATAACCTGCTGTCAGAGACTGGATTTACACTGACTTACCGTATAGACTGAATCTGCATAACCTGCTGTCAGAGACTGGATTTACACCGACTTACCGTATAGACTGAATCTGCATAACCTGCTGTCAGAGACTGGATTTACACTGACTTACCGTATAGACTGAATCTGCATAACCTGCTGTCAGAGACTGGATTTACACTGACTTACCGTATAGACTGAATCTGCATAACCTGCTGTCAGAGACTGGATTTACACTGACTTACCGTATAGACTGAATCTGCATAACCTGCTGTCAGAGACTGGATTTACACTGACTTACCGTATAGACTGAATCTGTATAACCTGCTGTCAGATTTACAGACTGGATTTACCTGCTGTCACTGACTTACCGTATAGACTGAATCTGTATAACCTGCTGTCAGAGACTGGATTTACACCGACTTACCGTATAGACTGAATCTGTATAACCTGCTGTCAGAGACTGGATTTACACCGACTTACCGTATAGACTGAATCTGCATAACCTGCTGTCAGAGACTGGATTTACACTGACTTACCGTATAGACTGAATCTGTATAACCTGCTGTCAGAGACTGGATTTACAGAGACTGGATTTGACTTACCGTATAGACTGAATCTGTATAACCTGCTGTCAGAGACTGGATTTACACCGACTTACCGTATAGACTGAATCTGTATAACCTGCTGTCAGAGACTGGATTTACACTGACTTACCGTATAGACTGAATCTGTATAACCTGCTGTCAGAGACTGGATTTACACTGACTTACCGTATAGACTGAATCTGTATAACCTGCTGTCAGAGACTGGATTTACACCGACTTACCGTATAGACTGAATCTGCATAACCTGCTGTCAGAGACTGGATTTACACTGACTTACCGTATAGACTGAATCTGCATAACCTGCTGTCAGAGACTGGATTTACACTGACTTACCGTATAGACTGAATCTGTATAACCTGCTGTCAGAGACTGGATTTACACTGACTTACCGTATAGACTGAATCTGCATAACCTGCTGTCAGAGACTGGATTTACACTGACTTACCGTATAGACTGAATCTGTATAACCTGCTGTCAGAGACTGGATTTACACTGACTTACCGTACCTGCTGTCAGAGACTACACCGAATCTGCATAACCTGCTGTCAGAGACTGGATTTACACTGATTTACGTATAGACTGAATCTGCATAACCTGCTGTCAGAGACTGGATTTACACCGACTTACCGTATAGACTGAATCTGTATAACCTGCTGTCAGAGACTGGATTTACACTGACTTACCGTATAG
>CM049883.1:27388316-27393316 GCA_027474115.1 Schizopygopsis malacanthus
ATATAATCTACACAGGGTAATGTATATTTTTATTACTTGATTTTTTTAAATATATGTTTTTAGATTTTTTCATATATATTTTGCTATTTTTTTGGGGGGGGGTTGCTTTTTTTGCTTTGAAGTAATTATGCTTTGTAAGAACTGATTAATGATTAGAAACTATTTTATGCTTCTGCTTTGATGCCAATATTTTACTTTATTGGATATATTGAATATTTACATATAATCATCCAAAGCATTTGTTTTTGGAGGGGGGGGGGGGTATATTACTTTCAAACGTATGTAATTTATCATTGTTCATAAACATTAAAATTCACAGCTAACGACAAAGTGTGTAATTCTATTCCTTCAAGTAAAGGGAATTAATTATTAAAACATTTATGAATCTCTAAACACATCCTTGCCAAAGTTTTTAGTGGAAGTAGTCAAAAGAGCAAGTTTCCAGATTAAAGTTTAAAGACACACAAACATGCGTTCAGTTTGAGCTGTTTCTACTTCAAATGTAGAAATATATAACCACTTGCAGATAAAACAAATCTATCATCTAGGCTACTTTAAGTTTGACTCAGGCAGTGTCGGGGAAAGTTTTAAAAGTAATGCGTTACAATATTGCGTTACATTCTAAAAAAGTAACTAATTACGGTACTTAGTTACTTTTTATGGAAAGTAATGCGTTACGTTACTTTTGCGTTACTTTTTAAATATGAGCAGGGCTTGATTGTTTGTTTTTAATATAAAAATTTATATTTATAGCAAATATAAAAGCTTTCACATCATAAAGTGTAATGAATAAACCTCAGACTGATGGAAAAGTAAATTCAGGTCTGTACAGAAGAACACAGGAGAAGTTCAACACTCTTCAGTGATAAAAAACAATGTTAGTTTATCTAAAGTCATGTTTGTTTATTAGTATGATTGAACTGATCATCAAAGGTCAGCAGCAAACACATGGGTTAATAAAATGAGATTAGATATATTTGTGTTGTTTAACATATTTAATTATTGCAGGTTTGCGTCATATTCTGAGTTTCACTGTTTTAATTCATTTTGATGAATACTGAATCTGTTTTTTGTGAGTGGGATGAATTAATACACATTCATATTTAGTCTAGATTAGATCTACAGTAAGATCATGTTCACACGGCGCTCTGTCATCAATAAATGAAAAAATATATATTTTCTAGTAAATTAAAAAGTAAAGCATTACTTTACTAGTTACTTGAAAAAAGTAATATAATTACGTAACTCGCGTTACTTGTAATGCGTTACCCCCCCGACACTGGACTTGTTTTTATACATCGACAGCTTGAAGACGTGGAACGGAGAAATGCTTGAGAAAATGGTCCACTGCACTTCTTTGTCTCACATCTGGCCCTCATTTGAAATGTTATAATGTGTGTTTTTGCATCAGTTTTATAGACAGTCAAGGTGCAATACAAGCCCATAACATACCTTTCCTTAATCAGCATTCATGACTAAAGGGGAACCTGCGCATACACTTTTCTCATCAAAATAAGGGTACGAACACACATGTATAAACGCACACTCACTCTTTTCTTAAAATGACCGTTGCTGCCTGTCATCCTGTTAAAAATAAATAAATGTTAATGTATCAGACAGGACTTGGTGGGAGACAGTACACTTAGATCAGAACACTTTAAATGCTTCCCATGTACAAATGTCAAAGAAGAGTATCCCATGGCTCCATGACGAATTTGTTTTTGTCACGATTGTCAAAAATGTATACCTCTGACATGAAGCAGATGCAATCTAAGCTCATCATATCTTCCAAAAATATGATTTAGATACAAAATTAGAAGGTTAGCGATAGCTCTCACGCACATTATGTACCAAAACAATTTTAAATAACATCTCTCGGGAGGTTATGGGATCACGTCCCTCATTACTCTGAGCAAAGGGCAGCGTCTACTATTGTGTCATCAGCATCTAAACAGAACATTACTCATTCAGAATTAACATTAAAATATGAAATACAAATAAATAACATGACAAGATATAGCAAATATAATACACATATTATGCAAAACTCCATCTAGAATAAAAAAAAATCTTAAAATGATGCATATTAGCAACTCTAATTGAAATGCATGTTGACTAATTTAATTTGATTCATAGTATTCTGTATTTTTGAGTCATTATTGTCCAGAAACGTTTCAGTTTAACCCTGTCATTATATATTCAGTTGATAGTTCAACATACTCTAGTTTACACTATTTGACCGTTTTTAACTGTCTAAAAGGATTCATTTATCGCTCCCCAACCTTTGGCTTTGCGCCTCAGAAAACATGCTTTTAAACTCCTAGCTTGGCTATTTGACTATCTATCATTATCACTACATACACTGACCAAAGCTTTTAATTAGACCCTTGGGCATCACATGTCCGGTGCAGACCTATAATGTATAGATTTATGACATATTATAAAAATAATTAATAGTTTAATTATCCTGAGGCACTTATACAGGGCAGTAAGAGAGCCGTATGCCGTTTATTAAAACGACAGTAATAAACTGCCTCATGTTGCAATCATATTTGACCTTATTTCTTTACAACAAATTGGCAATAAAAAAAACATTAAAGTTGATGTGACTCAAAACTATTTCTTAATGACTCTTTGGCTTTTATACTTACATACATTGTGAACATTATACTTAGATGCATTGTTCATTGTGAACATAATGAAATAAACTTTGAAAGTTATCAATGCATTTATTACTTCACGTCTTAATTTCTGTAATTCACTCTATTATGGGCAAATCAATCATCTATCAGTCGTCTTCAAATGGTACACAATGCTGCAGCTCGGCTGCTGACTGATAATAGAAATGTCATCGTATTTCTCTCATTTTAACCTCTCTGCATTGGCTTCCAGTAAAACTGAGAATAGAATTTATTGTTTATTGTTTCTAAAGCATTACACTGTGTGTTCCTGTGTCTCAGTGGTAGAGCATTGTGTTAGCAGCGGAAAAGATCATGGGTTCGATTCCCAGGGAACACATACTGATAAAAAGTGTATAGTCTGAATGCTCTGTAAGTCGCTTTGGATAAAAGCATCTGCTAAATGTAAATTACACGGCCTAGCACCAACGTCTGACATTTTACAGTATCATAATCCTTCTAGATCACTTAGACCAGGTGGATTGCTCTCTGTTTGTAGATCGAGGTTAAACCATCGTGGAGACCGAGCTTATCCAAACTCTGGATAGCCGACCGGTATTCAAATCAAAACTTAAAACTCATTTTCTTAGCTTGGGCTTCTAATGTATTATTCTAGTGTTTTTGTTTGCTGTTTGAGAGACTGTCATTTGTCATAAAGCACCAGCAAATCAAGAAAACATCTTCATCAGCTTGACAGCAGATGGTGAAAATGCTCACAACACAACCAAATACATTTTATTTGCAGCGCGTTTCTTTTTTTGCTTGTGTTGTGAGCATTTGCAGCATGTGTGTTGTCAAATTGAGGAAGTTATTTTCATAATTTGCAGGTGTTTTTTCTATTTGCGGCGCGTTGAGCTCTCTCGGCCACCGTACCTGGGTTGTTTTTAAATGTGCTTAATTAATGAATGAACATAATGGAAAGATAACACTTTATTTCGATAGTCCACTTTAGACATTATACTAACAGTGAGTAACTTTGCAACTACAAGTCGACTAGCAGTCATTATAGTATTAGTAGACTGTCTGATTAATATCTTCTTACACTTTATTGTGATGAGTCCACGACATACAACATACTGAGAAACTTTACAAGTATATGTTAACTTATTCGACTAACCCTAAACCTACCCTAACAGTCTACTCTGAGAGTTAGTAGTTGCAAATGAATGAGAAATAGTTGACATGTAGTTACAAACGTATAGTTAGTAGAATGTGTGGACTATCAGAATAAAGGGTAACCCTTGGGAATGTGAAATGAACGCTCACTCGTTTTAAGGCTGGAATACACTACATGACTTTTACAATCTGAACAGATTTATAAAACACTAGGCATCATACACTACTTGAGTGTAGATCATACACTACCAGACTTTAAAGATGTTCCGATCTCAAAAAACTCACGCAGAAACGTGCACCTTGTTGTTTGAAGACGCATGACAAATGAAAACATACGTGTTATAAATATCAAACATGTTTGATATCCTCCGACTGGATAGAATCAAAGTCTGAAGCTAAAAAATATGAGTCTGTGACCGTAATACACTACGAGATTTTCTGTGTAATCTGTAAACTGTAATCTACAGACTGGCTCTGACTTTCCTCAACTTGTTCAGACTGTAAAATCCTGGGGAAATAATCACGTAGTGTATTCCAGGCTTTACTTGACGGTGTTGATCCAGAGGCGTTGCGATACAGTTCTCCGATTAGCCTAATAGTGTCTAAAGCCTGTTATTTGAAGATTAAACATGTTTCTCTGAATAAATAACGTCTCGTTAGGTTTACTTTATCAGTGAATGAAGTCATGATAGACCCAGCTGCACTGCTTTTAAACTGTTTTTCTATATAAACAGGCGCGATACGGACGTCTTTCGGCAGTTTTGCCGCTTCCGAGCACTGTTTAAAATGGCGGGCGAATTAAAAACACTTTTTATTATTTTACTTCAGTGCGAATCACATAAATATATTCTGTCTGAACAGCCTTTACACTTTAATTCAGTTCACCGACTACTAGTACTACCGCCCATTTCAAGCCCTCGTTATAGGTGGCCTATCATATAAACAACTATCTGTTCTGACCTGTAGGTGGCACTGTAACAGTGAAAACATCCATCACCAAGAAATAGCATTTTAAACTTTTTTGGGAATAAAATGCCATTATTTTGAATACAATTTTAGCATTTTATGTATCCTAAATAAACGCTACCAATATTCAAATTTTCACATCATTTAAATAATTCAACAAAATGTACATTTACACATTTCAGATTGATTAATGCTTGTCTGGGATACGCTTAAAACATTAAAATACATAAATGGAGTTTG
>CM049883.1:27395816-27403316 GCA_027474115.1 Schizopygopsis malacanthus
GCTTAAACCAGCTCATGACCAGCTAAGAACCAGATTAAACCAGCTCATGACCAGCTAAGGACCAGCTTAAACCAGCTCATGACCAGCTAAGAAACAGATTAAACCAGCTCATGACCAGCTAAGGACCAGCTTAAACCAGCTCATGACCAGCTAAGGACCAGCTTAAACCAGCTCATGACCAGCTAAGAACCAGATTAAACCAGCTCATGACCAGCTAAGGACCCGCTTAAGAGTTGATGAAAACGAAACTAAAAGTAAAACATCTTTGAGAGCAAGGGGGTCCCGTGGTGTTTCGGTGGCCCTACGCAGCTTGCGTATTCTGCGTATAGGGAGGATCGGCTCCGCTATTTCCAGCACTTAATCAAGCCACTATTTTTGAATACATGAGATACATTAATACATGTGATTGCGTTTGTGTTGGCTCTCGATTTGAGCTATTTCGTCCGCAACCATTGTAGTATTCGGTTTCTACAGCGACTCATTTGGTGCACGTCATTCTCCTTCAGTCTATATGAAACCTGTTAAACGCATTCGCCGGTTCTAACTCTACAGCGACATCAACTCTGTAGCGGGTTGCCAGAGCATTGCGATTCTTTCGTTCTTAATAGAATTCAATCAAATGGCTTTTCAAATAATTTTTTTGCATGTGCGCGTCACATTATTTCTTTACGCGGCCGAGGCGTATGAAGTGCGGACGCGCGCACGCGCAGCTTAGAGGGAACAGTGAGTGGAGTCATTCAGATTCCATGTACCACAACTTCTCAGGACCTGAAGTGGGACAATCACATTGAGTCCATGATGAAAAGGGTCCAGCAGAGGTTCCTTCGCCAGCTGAGGAAGTTCAACCTGCCACAGGAGCTGCTGATAAAGTTCTACTCTGCCATCATTGAATCCGTCCTCTGCACTTCAATAACTGTCTGGTTCAGCTCAGCTACCAAATCTGACCTCAGAAGACTACGGAGGGTAGTCCGGACTGATGAGCGAATCATTGGTGCAACTGCACTTTTCAAGAACTGTACTCATCCAGAGTGAGCAAAAGAGCTGGAAAAAAATCACTCTGAACCCTTCACATCCAGCACACTCCCTCTGGTCGACGCTACAGATCTCTGAGCACCAGAACGACCAGACACAGACACAGTTTCTTCCCTCAGGCAATCCATCTCATTAAACATGGAGCACACAACACTATTAAATTATTTTTTCATTTCAAATTTGCACATGTCAGACCTCACACATCATAATTGTCTGTATTGTATATTACATTTCATACATTGCCTATTTGTATATTGTTGCTGTCATTCTGTTGCACTGTGTAGCTTCTATCACTCTGACAGATTGCTCGTATGTGTAAAAATACCTGGCCAATAAAGCTCATTCTGATCCTGATTCTTCAAAAAGTCCTGTTTTGTACAGCTAAGAATAGCTGGATGACAGTGTTGCCAACTAATTATCAGGGGAAGTTGCTAAAAGCAGATCGACTTGTTGCTAAATGACGTTGTGATGTTATTGCGTGATTACGTCATTACATACAAAACAGCGGTTTTACGTAGAATACGCAACAAGATTACTCAAATCTCAGCGAAAGATATTTTAAAAAAAGTTATTTTTCATAAAAAATGATATAAACATCAAAATATTTCAATTTGTAAAAGTAACATAAGTAACACATCTTTATGATCGGATTTTTTACAACATTGAATTATTGAACAGTTAAACATTTTATGTATTTTCTTATTAACAAGTAAAACTGAACAATTATGGTTTTGAGCAGTGTATTGGTAGTGAGTTAGTGTGCTCCACAAAATATGAAGGAAAAATCATATTTATTTTTCACAGGTGTTTTACATTTTGTGTTTTAAGGATACAGTGTTACAACTTAATTGATAAAATCCTGGCAGAAAACGACTAGCACCTTTTCAGTGTTTCTACATATTTGCTTCTTACGGTGTACCTAACTGAACAATAATTATATTCAAGCTAATAACATGCTGTATCATAAATGTGCATTTATTATTGACCAATTGGAACTAGCAACTTAATGCACATTTAATGTTTGTACTGTTTGTATCTTTCTCCAGGTTGATGTGCTGCTTGGCTGGCTAGCCGTCCAATGGTTTCCTCTTTTTGTGTAATTCAGAAGAAAATATGTGTTTTTTCATCATTTGAGTCACTTTAGAAAAGTTTCTAAAAGTTCCCAATTTTATTTTAAATAGCTACATTTATTGCTAGGTGCTTTTTGCCAAAAAACGTTGCTAGGGTAGATGTAAAAGTTGCTAAATCCAGCAACAAAATGGCTAAATTGGCAACACTGGGATGCAGATGAGACCGGAAGCTTGACCCATCGAATTTACAAATGGCCACGCCCACCATTACGAGAAGAAACAAGTGGATAGGCCAACGCTATCTCAATGCGTACATATTTTACGAGGTGGCTAATTCGTACAAATTCATACGACCTCACTCGTACGATTTGGTGTAGGTCATCATACGAATGGGCTCTATGCACGCATTACTTCCGCGTTTGGCACAAGGCCGCCCTTCAGTTTCCGGTTCGGGAGATTTAAAGCGGAGATAAACGTAAATATGTAGGCTGTATCTATATAAATCAAACAAGTATAAAAAAAAATATCCAAATCTGTTTTAGCGACTAGCGTTGCTGTAGCGAATCTGAGACAATCATTTTAAGATCAAAAGTAAGAATTGTGAGATAAAAAGTCGCAGTTACCTTTTTTTTATTCAGTGGCGGGAAGAGTAATACATATTTCACCGTATTTTGTATCAATTAAAAGCCATTTGTAGCTTGCAGAGCTTCAGGTGTCGTTCCATAACATTTATTTTAGCTGTACAAAAACAGTTCGTTTTGATGCTTGATATAACTGGCATTTGTTAACATATTTTAATTCATTATAAGAATCATAAACACTGGTTTAGAGCATTTTAGCCGTTTTGTTATTCCTTTAGTTATGCTACCAATAGCTGCTAACTGAAGTAGAAAAGTTTCGCACATTAAAAGAAAATAACTTCAGTTATTTCCCTCTGTTTAATGTATTGTAGATGTTAAGGAGTCCTTTTTACAGCTTGGTTTCAATACATGCTTTGAGAGAAGAGCATATGTAACACTTTTTGACCTTCTCAGTTTGTATCCACATGTAGAATTATTATTTTTTTTATCCACAGTAATTTCACACTTGTCTAGTACAAATATGTCTATTTGTTTCATAACTACAGTGTATACGTTTTTCTTTACTTACCCTCAAAAATGATCTCTCTCAGTGAAATGTGACAACATGCCCCGCAGGTGGGGTACATTAAAACATCTGAACACACACATATATATATATATATATATATATATAAAAAAGTAGGCTATAGGACATCATCCTCTTTTTTCTCAAATAATGTAGGGAAGACGGATTCTCATGATATGACTCATTTAATGTTTACGAATCTATTCCCTCGTGCATTTATTTTGACCCAATCTAATTTTAATCATTAGGGGATTTATATAAATAATAATTTGGACCGCTGCCATACTTCCGTATCCTTCCTTATCGAGACCACACAGCAATAACAACTGAATATAGCCCTTCACGTCATTTAGATTAATGCATCTCGCGCGCGGAGCGGGATATATCAAGGAGCGCGGGAAGCGCGCGCTCGGCGGATCCGCGTGCACGAGGACTGAAAATACCAAAGGAATTCGACAGCTGCCCCCGAAATCTCGTTTTCATGTCTTGACTGAATCTTATTTTTTGAAAAGTTTAAGTGTTTGAAATGTTTTATGTTAAAACACACGTGTTTTAGTTTATGTCCTGCAGAAATAACGACCGTTTGTTATCTGAGGAGAAATGCCGGTGTCCTGACGCACGCACGAACGGACGCGCGTGCGCGCGAGTTTATCAGCGGGCGTCCAGTCCGAGCGCCGTTTATTCTCGAGTTGGATATCGCGCTTGAGCGAACGGTTGTGCGGTAATATTACGGTGATCCGTGGAAGCATGTGAAGCTGTCATATTCAAGGAATGGATCTACAAAGGTTTCCTAAAGCTACAGGTACTTCATTTAAATGAAACACATCGGTGCGGTGTTTAAAATTGGTCATGTTTGCAACATACCAACTCACATGGCATGTAGTTGTAAACATATAATTTAAGATTTAACTTTTTCGTTTGAAATTAAAAACATACGCTATAATTATGCAAATTAGTAATAGCCGTTTTGGGGTAAAAACAGTTATGGGCTAGTCAGGTGGCTGCATGTTTTAGTTAATTTCTAAATAATTGTGTATCCTCTTTTCTATAATAATCCATTATTTGATACAATTTATGTCGTGTATAGCTTACAAACGCAGTAAAGAGAAATAAATGTTGGGATGTTTAATTGGTAGGCTATCTTTTTGAATTGCTTACTTAAATACATTTAAGCGGACTGCTCTTTTTAAGTAAACTCCAGGGTTTGATTTGATCTCAGCTGTGTTTCTGTAGTGCTCAGTTTGCTCAGTTTAAGATGCTGTGGTACTCTGTGTGGGATGAAGTGAAGACAGACACGATTTGGATGTGTCTCTGTCATCTACACGGCAGAAAAACACTGCAGGACTTCACTTTTATATTCATTCATTCATCTGAGCGTTGGACAGCTAACGTTAAATCAACTCTGCATCGTAGAGGATCTCTTCGAGACCAAATAGTTGTGCTGTTTGCTCAATAAAAATCAATTAAACCAATATTTGTTTGGGCAAAAGTCAATGAGCTGTAGAAACCAGACAGACAAGGTAAAGTCCTTGTTTATCCAAGATTTGTATACAGAATTGACAATCCAGCTGCGCGTGACCTTAAAATCACAGGGCAAGTAATACGCATGACTTTGGATTCATAATCAGTTTTGATAAAAAGTCTGTTTACATTTAATCACTTAATGCATTTTGAGTAAAGCACATTCTATTTTCACTTGGCCATATACATTTTATTTTGTATATTGCTGCTTTTATGTGTACGTGCTTCAGGAGAACAGATATAAACCCAGTCTAATGTTCTCTCACAATATGCAAACATATCAGAATTCACATTTTCTGTTGCATGCTCCATATAGCAATTATTTTTTGAGATTTGTGATTGCTCTATCCGTGTGTCTTATCCATGATTGGTGTCGGTTGTGGGATTCCCAAACTTGCGTATGCTGACGTAAACCCATTAGGGGCATGTTAGCAACCATTTACACTTGTATTTGTCTCAAATGCATGAACTGACCAAATTAAAAACACTATTGATTTTACGAGTATACATCACATAATATTTAAAATGCCAATTTTGCATTGAACTGTCATGTTAACATTGAGTCTGAATTCAATTAGTTTATTCTAATGTGGAAATCAGGGCTACAATCCACCATTAATACACCCCAAAACAAGTCTATAATTATTAATTATACAAATTGACACTTGCATGGTGTTTCTTTGATTAGGTTTTACTTCAACCAAGACAAAAAAAAGGCAGGTGTAGATATGACAAGCTTGATTGATAACTCATATTTCCTTGTTTTTATCAACGCACACAGATTTCTCATTAAACTCCAGACTCTATCTTCATAAGCCTTTCCCCGGTGGCTAAACACAACAAAACACTGCCAAAATGGACACAAAATGGACGTTTATGCCCAGTTCCAACATGTCCCTCCCTGACCGCCTGCTCAATGATAGTTTCTTCCCCGGGAACGAGTCTGACTTTGGTCTGGAGATTTACCCTCACAATAGCACCCACCCTGACTTCAACCAAACCAGCTCAGCAGTCATCACGTTTGTGTATTTTGTCGTCTGCGCGGTGGGGCTCTGTGGGAACGCCCTGGTCATTTACGTCATCCTGCGCTACGCCAAGATGAAGACCGTGACGAACATCTACATTCTGAACCTGGCCGTGGCGGATGTCCTGTGCATGTTGAGCTTGCCTTTCATTGCCATTCAGCTCTCGCTGCTCCACTGGCCCTTTGGATCCGCGATATGCCGCATCGTCCTAACCGTGGACTCCATGAACCAGTTCACCAGCATCTTCTTTCTGACGGTCATGAGCTTCGATCGATACTTGGCTGTGGTGCATCCGATCAAATCCACCAAATGGCGAAAGCCGCGCATGGCCAAAATCATCAGTCTGGCCATGTGGGGCATTTCTTTGCTGGTTAACCTACCGATTATGATTTACAGCGGCGTGAACATCAAAAGGAACGAGGCACGGACTTGTACCATGTTGTGGCCGGAGCCACAGAGCACCTACTACACCGCTTTCATCTTCTACACCTTCTTCTTGGGGTTTTTCTTACCACTGATAATCATCTCCATGTGCTATCTGCTGATCGTAATAAAGGTGAAATCCTCCGGCATGCGAGTCGGCTCCACCAAACGAAAGCGTTCTGAGCGGAAAGTCACCCGTATGGTGTCTATCGTAGTAGTGGTGTTCGTCTTATGCTGGTTACCTTTCTACGTATTCAACGTGACGTCTGTGACCGGAACCGTTCCCACCACAACTGTGCTGAAGAGCACCTTTGATTTCGTCGTGGTGCTGGGTTACGCCAACAGCTGCGCCAACCCCATCCTCTACGCCTTCTTGTCGGACAACTTCAAGAAGAGCTTCCAAAATGTCCTGTGTCTTAAAAGAGTCGGCGGCTTGGATGAGATCGAGCGCAGCGACAGTCGACAGGACAGGACTCGAATGGTCAACGACGTCATGACGGAAACGCATAACGCCGCGCTGCTCAACGGAGACCTTCAGACCAGCATCTGAGAAGAAGAGAAAAGTCTGAGATTAGATGTTACATGAAATTGGTCCATTCAAATTCTCCGATTACCTGCGATGGAGAGATTTAAGAACAACAAACACAACCCAAACCACATTTTTAAGGACATCTGTATGTGTGCTTTTGGGTGAGCTCGATCTGACTAATGTATTTAAGCGATGAGCAAACGAATGTCATTTACTGTAAATAACTCTGTTTTGTGTTGCTGTCTGAAGAAATCTTAAAGCTGTTGTGTTTATTACGAGTGTATGTTCACTTCAGTGCCAAATTTGTCTTTAAAGTTCAAAGATAAGTCGTTAGATAAACATGATTTCAGTCTGTTTGTGGAAACACAAGACCCAGCTTGTTAGAGGCTTCTTATTATTCAAGGCTTTTTGTGATGATGAATACAATATGAGTGTGTGATGCTAGACAAGGCCACATTGCTGAATAGAAAAGGTCTCAAAAATCAAAACAAAGACGCATATTTCTCTTGCATATTTATTTGTTGTTATACTTAGAATATCTTGTTTACATTTAAAAACCTTCCCTCGTAATATCCCTCGCATCTGGTTCCCAGTAGGGAAGATGAAATGTACATAATGTGAAAAGGATGGGGGGGGGGGGGGGGGGTGTAGATGGGCTCTGTTACAAAACTTAGTAAACGTCCTACCTTAAACAACATTTTCAGGCTGCTCCAAAACGTGTAGGCTGTACCATTTAAGATACCTCCGTCTTGGC
>CM049883.1:27413316-27428316 GCA_027474115.1 Schizopygopsis malacanthus
TTTATCATGTTAATGGTAATGCTCAGTGTGTGCATGGGCTGTGCAGGTGTTTATCATGTTAATGCTCAGTGTGTGCATGGGCTGTGCAGGTGTTTATCATGTTAATGCTCAGTGTGTGCATGGGCTGTGCAGGTGTTTATCATGTTAATGCTCAGTGTGTGCATGGGCTGTGCAGGTGTTTATCATGTTAATGGTAATGCTCAGTGTGTGCATGGGCTGTGCAGGTGTTTATCATGTTAATGCTCAGTGTGTGCATGGGCTGTGCAGGTGTTTGTCATGTTAATGGTAATGCTCAGTGTGTGCATGTGCTGTGCAGGTGTTTATCATGTTAATGCTCAGTGTGTGCATGGGCTGTGCAGGTGTTTGTCATGTTAATGGTAATGCTCAGTGTGTGCATGGGCTGTGCAGGTGTTTATCATGTTAATGGTAATGCTCAGTGTGTGCATGGGCTGTGCAGGTGTTTGTCATGTTAATGGTAATGCTCAGTGTGTGCATGTGCTGTGCAGGTGTTTGTCATGTTAATGGTAATGCTCAGTGTGTGCATGTGCTGTGCAGGTGCAGGCTTGAGCGATGCCACCGAGCTGTCCGGAGGGTCAGTTCATGGACCGGCTGCTGCGGGACTGTGTGTCCTGCAGCATGACCTGTCACGACGGGATTCTCACACGCTGCTCTCAATACTGCGGTAAGTTACACTGCAGTCTTCAGCTCACGCGTGTCCAGAGCATGGCCTGATGAAGGACTGTGGTGTTGTGTGGCAGTGTCCTGGAGCTGTAAAGCCGTGTCCGGTCAGTTCTACGACACGCTGCTGAAGAAGTGTCTGCAGTGCTCCGAGTTGTGTGGCAGTCACCCGGAGGCCTGCGCAGACGCATGCAGGAGTGAGTCAGAGGACACACATCTCACACCTGACATTTGAGATTTTGAATGCACAAAATCACATTATGAGTATGGAAGCTGAAGTCTATGCCGGAGTTTTATATCTCTTAATTGCTAGTTGTAGGGTTAAAATCATAATTCTGACCTTTCTGAGGTTACATCTCACACTTGTGACTTTGTCCAGAATTCTAGGTTTACATCTGGCAATTAAAACTTGTTTCATTCTGCATTTACATTTTACAATTTTGACCTTTTCCCTTGACATTCTGGGGGATCATGATTACAAATAAAAGGCTGAATTGTGAGATATACACGCAGAGCTACTTAATTGCGAAAATTAAGTCAGAATGGTTTTTTAGCAGCTCATGGTGGTAGCAAGCTTCATTAAAATACTACCAGCTGCCTATGCAGTCTAATAGTTAGAAATGAACTATGGTTTTACTATAGTAAAATAACAGTACCCATGTTTTTTGGTGTAGGCTATTGATTACAATTTGCATAACTAGTTTCACTACTACAAATACTATGGTTAGTGCAGCAAAAACAGTCATTTTGTAGTTACTTATGGTTTAGTAACCACCAGTTTTTGTTTTATTTATAGTAAAACAAAAGTATATAAGTTATAGTTGTTTTATTTATAGTAAAACAAAAGTATATAAGTTATAGTTGTTTTATTTATAGTAAAACCATGGTTAATTTTAGTAAGGGATGGAAATACCTACACAAAAATTACATACCAGTATAAATTTGAATTTAACTAATAAAAAAGGGTCAGTTCTGCAAATAAAAATACTTGTATGTATATATACCTTTATGTTGGCTGTGAGCGCTGTAACTGTGATCCAGGCTCTGATGTCGGCGGCTCTGCTGTGCAGCTCGTCCCCGGCAGAGGACGCGCGCTGTCCGGATCCGCGCTGTACTCGGAGGCGCTGCTCTACTCGCTGCTAGGCCTCTGCATCATAGTGCTGATGTTCACGCTGACCGCTGCGGTCCTGCTGCTGCTCCAGAGAGCCAAACAGCAGCAACAGATGGACACCACGAAACAACAGCTCAACAAAGACGGACAGTCCTCCAAAGGTGCTTCATACTCCGCTACACTATGAGGGATCGCAAAACTATATTCAACAGCGCTTCAAAAATATTCAATGTTTTTGGTTTAACTTTTGTTTCATCTATCATTTCATATTATGGCAGTGTTAACAATTACACACACACACACACACACACACACAGGGAAAAATGTTTTGACAAAGACAACAAATAAAATTATTCAAGGTCATATTATTCATTTCTTTTTGTCATAACATTTTAGCATACAAATATTTTGAGTCCTACATAGTACTTGGAAAATTGAACATAATTTTGGTGTAACTTAATATGTTTAAAACTTCCATCTAACCTAAATTTAACTTTGTACTTTTGTGTTTGTATAATTTAGATTCTGTATCATTTGTATAATAAACATATTTACGAACAGTAGCCTACTTCTGTACACTACACCATTTAGAATGACGTTCAGATATTCCTATAGATGTCATTTGTTGTAGGCCTATATTAAAGTAATATTTCGGACTGTATTTCCTGGTTTAAATGAGATGGTCTTGATTTACTGTTGTCTCACACTATATTGAACGTGTGTGTGTGTCTTTTTCTGTCTGTGTATATGTGTGAACTGTCTGTGTGTGTGTTTCTGTGTGTGTGTGTGTGTCTGTGTATATGTGTGTGCGCGTCTGTGTCTGAACTGTGTGTGTTTCTGTGTATATGTGACCTGTGTGTGTGTGTCTGTGTAAATGTGAACTGTGTGTGTGTGTGTGTGTGTGCGTCTGTCTGTGTGTGTGTGAACTGTGTGTGTGTCTGTGTCTATGTGAACTGTGTGTGTGTGTGTTTGCGTCTATGTGAACTGTGTGTGTGTATATGTGAACTGTGTGTGTGTCTATGTGAATTGTGTGTGTGTGAACTGTCTGTGTGTGTGTCTGTGTGTGCGTCTGTATATATGTGTGTGTGTGTGAACTGTGTGTATATGTCTGTGTGTGTGTGTCTGTGTAAATGTGAACTGTGTGTGTGTGTGTGTGTCTGTGTAAATGTGAACTGTGTGTGTGTGTGTGTGTGTCTGTGTAAATGTGAACTGTGTGTGTGTGTGTGTGTGTGCGTATGTGTGTGTGTGTGTGTGTGTGTCTGTGTGTATATGTGTGTGTGTGTGTGTGTGTGTCTGTGTGTATATGTGTGTGTGTGTGTGTGTGTGTGTGTGTGTGTTGCAGATTCTCTGATGGCTCGTATGGATGAAGTGGCTCCGGAGCGCCCGAGGGCCACAGAGACCTGCGTGTACTGCTTCTCGGCGCACACAGACAGTGATAGGAGCCGAGCGCTCCGGATCATCTGCTCCCCGACACAGACCAGCATGTGAACAGAGCACCGCATGTCTCCTCAATTCCTATGGAAACATTACTTCAGCTTAGTTTGAATCAATGCTGTATTTTATAGAGCATAACACTTCCAACGCCTCTTGACTCTGAAAGTACCTCTCATGCAACGTCTTCACAACAACATTAGAATAAAATTAATCATTATATTATTGTGTGTGTACATACACACACACACACACACACACACACATATATGCAAGTATAGACAAATAAATAAAACTAAACCACATAATGGAATTAGCAATGAAGGTACAATATGAAATTATTAACTATAAAGGTACAGCAATATTTGAAATGTGTTGCTGCTTCTGTCTTCTGTAAAATAAAGACGTATCTAAAACTGAAGCACTTTCTGGTTTCCACGATTACTGGACTTCTCTGATTATAGAATTATGAGTAATATACACTGATCTATACACACACATACATGCTTACATTTCCATAACAGAAATCTGAAGATTGGATCAAGTCAATTCTGGTGATATATTAAACGTTTTATATAGAGGGTATTTTAAATTTGTCTTTTTATCACTCCATAAATCAGAAAATACTGTTAATAACATGTTTTAAGGCATGAAGTGTTGTATAAAAGCAGGTAAACGTTATAAACCTCGCATGAATAATGCAAATGCTGCCGAAGCCGTTACAGATGAGGATCGATACTGAAACCTATAGAAACTGCAATACAATAAACACTAAAATGTGGTTTTGGGATATTTTTTCCTCACGTTTCTGCAAGAGGACATGTTAAGGAAGCAAAAGAGCCCAGCATCTGGATGAAAAGCAATGGTTCTCGCCTTAAACGAGCTTCATCTGAGGTTTTTATATGAATTATAGATGGCCTAAAAACGCTGAATGCAGAGAATGTTAAAAACCAGAAATGAATTAAGAGAAACGAACGCTGAACTTCATCCGGTTGAGACCAAAATCACACGACAGCGCTTTTTCTTCATCATTTTTTTCCATTGATTTCTTTTACATACATTACATACATACATACTATACATAGATACATAATTAACATTTATAAAATCCTCCCCAAAGTCTTTCAGCATCCAGTTTACACAGCATGCCAAGTTTGAGTACTGATTCAGTACACACACACACACACACACACACACACGAACACCACCAACACACAGGTGCACACATACCTGCATGCGCGCGCACACACACACACACACACACGTGGCTGAGGATAACACTGCTGAATCAAGCCTCACACAAAAGGAAAACGTCTTCATTCACAACACGACGGAACCAGAAACCCAAACCAAGTCCAATCAAAGACTGAAGATGAAGCACAAACCCCTTCTTTCCATTCACACCGAAGCACGTGAAGAGAGACGAGGACACGCAAACACAAAGCAATGACTTATAAAAATAGATTTATATATAGATTTGCGTGTGCGAGTGACATAAAAAAGAAAAAGAGGAGGGCAGGGAAGGAAATAAACGAATCAAAAGTGCTGGACGAGGACAGGATTTCCAAACTCAAGCGGCGAACGACGATATAGGTTTAAGCTGAAGTCAATAACACCATTCTGTAGCATTCAGTACATCGATAATGCATACGGAGAAATACAAAAGGAATATTTCCCTCCTCATACTTCTGGGAAAACGCGGTTAGCGACTGGTTCTGGGAGAAACACAAGCGAGTGAGATGTCCGTCGGTCTGTAGTGAGGCTTTGGGTCAAGTATGCTCCGTGCTCAGTGCAGATTGGGTTAGCAGGGTCATGTTAGTGAGAACGCTCTTGTGTTCCTGCAGGGGTCAGGCTGGACGTCACTCGTATGATCCTCCCTTCACAGCCTGCGGCGCCATTATTCATATTCAAGGAAATGCTTATGATAAAACAACAAGTACCTGCGAAACAAAACAGTTCAGTTAAGATCTTTGACATACTCAGGTTATTATGCATTTTTACTTTTATTTTAATTAATGGCTATAGTTAATATAGATTTTTTTTTACATATTTTATTTAGTTTTGTACAAAGTAAAACATTTTTAAATGTTTTATTTCAATAAACATTTATTTTATTTCAAGTAATGTTTTTTCAACAAATAAAATGTAAAAAAATATTTATATACACGTTTTTATTAATACATTTTTTCAATATCACAATATTCATTTGATCATTCTTCATTTTTATGTATTATATAATAACAGTAACAACAACAATTGTGTTGTTATCATCAGTACTATTATAATAATTATTATATTGATTAAAAAAAAAAAAATCATTATTTGCTAATGTGTGTAAAACAAAATAGTACTGCACTATTGTATAAATACATTACTACTACAATAAATAATAATAATGAAATAAGTATTTATAAATCTTTTATTGCAAATGTCCCTGGTTTGATATTTATTTTGTACAGCAGTGACTCGGATGTCCAAACACTGATGTGTGTGTGTGCGCGTGTGTGTGTGTGTGTGTGTGTGTGTGTGTGTGTGTGAGAGTGAGTGTGTGTGTGTGTGTGTGTGTGTGAGAGAGAGTGAGTGTGTGTGTGCGTGCGTGCGTGTGTGGTGTGTGTGAGTGTGAGTGTGTGCGTGCACGTGTACCTGTGATGTGTGTGTGTGTGTTTGTGTGCGTGTACTTGTACATGTGTGTGCGTGTGTGTGCACGTGTGTGTGTGTGTGCACGTGTGATGTGTGTGCATAGGCATGCGTATGCATATGCGTGTACATGTGTGTGAGTGACAGTGAGTGTGCGTGCGTGTACGTGTACATGTGTGTGTATGTGTGTGTGCGCACATGTGTGTGTGTGTGTGCACAGTGTGTGTGTGTGCGGCATGCGTGTACGTGAGTGTGTGTGAGTGTGCGTGTGAGTTATGTGTGTGCGCGTGTATTTGTGTGGTGTATGTGTGGGTATGTGTTATGTGTGTGTGTGTGGTGTGTGTGCGCGTGTATGTGTGTGGTGTGTGTGCACGTGTGTGGGTATGTGTTATGTGTGTGTGTGCGTGTGTGTGTATGTATGCGTATGCGTGTACGTGTGTGTGCACGTGTGTATATGCGTGTGTGTATGTGAGTGTGTGTGTGTGTGTGTCCATGGTGTGTGTGTGTGTGTTATGTGTGCGCGACTGACCCCTCGCTGTCCAGAACATCTTTAATGCTGGCTTTAGTGATAATAGCATCATCACATTTAAACCACTGGTCCTTGTGCTGGCGGATGAAGGTGGTGTAATGACCGCTCTCCAGCGTGCCCTGATGATTGACCACCGCGAACAGAGAATACCTGCAGCAGACACAGACACGCGTCACAGGACCGGTCTTCTCACCTGATCACTATGAACGCAGCAGACGCTCACTCACTTGTTATCGTTGTTCAGCGAGTCGACGGGCTGCAGGTACTGTCCGTTCATCCGGCTCTCTTTACTGAGAGACAAACAGCACATTATCTTACGGTCTGCACTGACAGGGAGCTGCAGATGTAACCGTATCAACACTTCTTATCATGATCATAGTGACCAGTATTATCACGGTATTGTTACATGTGCTGGAAAAGTTCCAAAAGTACTGACACAATAAATGACATGACTTTGTTTGGGTAACACTGTAGTATAGGGACCAATTCTCACCCTTAAAGGGATAGTTCACCAAAATATCTCTACTGGAGAAACAGCCCCCTACATCTCTGATGCTCTGGGGGTAAGCAGATAAACATCACATCTACAACTCGAACCGTTGCAGTCTAGGCATGGGCCGGTATGAGATTGTCACGGTATGATAACCTTATCAGTGATAAAAATATCACTGTTTTGCCATTACAGGTCTAAAATATGTTCTTTTTAAATGTCTGGGTAGAAAATAAATTCCCACTGAACACAATATATTTTATTTTTAAGAAACATAGAACATTTTGTAACTGTAAACATGTCAAGCTAAATAATTAAAATAAATAATTGAATTCTTAATTAAATTAAGTGCAGTCACTTAAGTTAGCCTAAACCTGCAGCTTAATCAAAAACAATCAAAACAAATTCTGTAAAAAAATATATATTATAATAATAAATAATTCAAAAAGCTGTTATTAAACCTGCAGCTCAACACGGATTTTGGAGACATGCTTACTTTCTACAAATTCATCTTTCAGTCCAAGTCATGACGCAGGAACGTTCACGTTTCCCGGATCAAGTTTGGAGCGGTGAGGTATGAGGATGTGTGCGCATGAGGAGAGAGAGAGAGCACGAGTGTGTGTGTGTGTGTGACACCCACCCACCCACAGACACGCGCACACGCACACGCACACACAGACAGACAGACAGACACACTCACACACACACACACACACACACACAGACACACACAGACACACACAGACACACAGTCTCTCTCCGTACAACACTCTGGCAAAGTCTGGTTTTTAAATGTCATGATTTTTAACAGATGTAAACAATGGAAGGAGGCTTAAAAGTATAGACGTGATAAGCTACATTTAATTATTGTACCTAATCACAGAAACGTAGTACTTTATGTTATGGGGGGGGGGCTGTGACTCGTGCGTTCTTCACTGCACAACTCCTGCACTTTCAGTCTTTGACAACTCATAAAAAAACTGTGCATAATACAGAAACAGTATAACAGAAAATTTTAGTGGTTTTGAAACCGTGATTTTTCCACACCGCGGTATACTTCAATACCGGTTATCGTCCCATGCCTATTAGCAGTCTGTCAGTCATATAATGGCAGTCAATGGGACCCACGGCTTTGAGAGAAAAAAAACACACACGACAAAACCAAATGAAACCCTGTGGCTCATACATTGAGAGATCTGATTGGCAGATTGACTGCGGATCACAGGTAAAGAATGATATAAATACGGTTCAGACCGATCGTTTCGTGTCTTAAGACCTCAATGTATCGTCACGAGCTGCAGGGTTTAATTTGGTTTTGTCCGTGTATGTTTATTTTTCCTCTCAAAGCCGTGAGTCCCATTGACTGCCATTATATGACTGACAGACTGCAACGGTTCGAGTTAAACATCTTCGTTTGTGTTCTACTGAAGAAACAAAGTCACCTACATCTCAGATGCCCTGTAAGCAGATAAACATCACATTTACATTTTTGGGTGAACTATCCCTTTAACTAGTTGTTTATTAGCATGCCTTTTATTAACATATTGTTTGTTTATTAGTACTTATAAAAGCACATGTTATGCATCATTATTCTACATTCCTAATCCTACCCAATACATAAACTTTACAACTACCTTACTTGCTATTAATTAGCATAAAATTAGGAGTTCACTGAGGCTAAAGTCACATTAAATGGTTTGTTGTGGCGATAATTAGTCCTTAAAGTGTGACTTTTGTTTGCATAAACACTCAAACAATATTACCAATGTATGGATTTTAAATGACAGCATGTATGAAATGTTCAAATAAAGCTTTAAACAGTTTTATAAAACGTAAACATTTCAGTCTTTACATTTATATTTGTATTAAGTCCAAATAAAAATTAATTGATTAGTAAATGATGTATTTTATGTGCTCCATATATGACTCTAGATAGCGTATCAGAACTGTTTAAATGTGCAGAATCCACATACGCTTGTTTTTCATCAACCGGTCAAATGTACAGCAGGTTATGTAGATTCAGTCTATACGGTAAGTCAGTGTAAATCCAGTCTCTGACAGCAGGTTATACAGATTCAGTCTATACGGTAAGTCGGTGTAAATCCAGTCTCTGACAGCAGGTTATGTAGATTCAGTCTATACAGCAGGTTAGTCTCTGACAGCAGGTTATACAGATTCAGTCTATACGGTAAGTCAGTGTAAATCCAGTCTCTGACAGCAGGTTATGCAGATTCAGTCTATACGGTAAGTCAGTGTAAATCCAGTCTCTGACAGCAGGTTATGCAGATTCAGTCTATACGGTAAGTCAGTGTAAATCCAGTCTCTGACAGCAGGTTACAGATTCAGTCTATACGGTAAGTCAGTGTAAATCCAGTCTCTGACAGCAGGTTATACAGATTCAGTCTATACGGTAAGTCAGTGTAAATCCAGTCTCTGACAGCAGGTTATACAGATTCAGTCTATACGGTAAGTCGGTGTAAATCCAGTCTCTGACAGCAGGTTATACAGATTCAGTCTATACGGTAAGTCAGTGTAAATCCAGTCTCTGACAGCAGGTTATGCAGATTCAGTCTATACGGTAAGTCAGTGTAAATCCAGTCTCTGACAGCAGGTTATACAGATTCAGTCTATACAGTGTAAATCCAGTCTCTGACAGCAGGTTATACAGATTCAGTCTATAGTAAGTCAGTGTAAATCCAGTCTCTGACAGCAGGTTATACAGATTCAGTCTATACGGTAAGTCGGTGTAAATCCAGTCTCTGACAGCAGGTTATACAGATTCAGTCTATACGGTAAGTCAGTGTAAATCCAGTCTCTGACAGCAGGTTATGCAGATTCAGTCTATACGGTAAGTCAGTGTAAATCCAGTCTCTGACAGCAGGTTATGCAGATTCAGTCTATACAGTCGGTGTAAATCCAGTCTGACAGCAGGTTATGCAGATTCAGTCTATCAGTCGGTGTAAATCCATACAGGTAAGTCAGTGTAAATCCAGTCTCTGACAGCAGGTTATGCAGATTCAGTCTATACGGTAAGTCAGTGTAAATCCAGTCTCTGACAGCAGGTTATACAGATTCAGTCTATACGGTAAGTCGGTGTAAATCCAGTCTCTGACAGCAGGCAGATTCAGTCTATACGGTAAGTCAGTGTAAATCCAGTCTCTGACAGCAGGTTATGCAGATTCAGTCTATACGGTAAGTCAGTGTAAATCCAGTCTCTGACAGCAGGTTATACAGATTCAGTCTATACGGTAAGTCAGTGTAAATCCAGTCTCTGACAGCAGGTTATACAGATTCAGTCTATACGGTAAGTCAGTGTAAATCCAGTCTGACAGCAGGTTATGCAGATTCAGTCTATAGTAAGTCAGTGTAAATCCAGTCTCTGACAGCAGGTTATACAGATTCAGTCTATACGGTAAGTCAGTGTAAATCCAGTCTCTGACAGCAGGTTATACAGATTCAGTCTATACGGTAAGTCGGTGTAAATCCAGTCTCTGACAGCAGGTTATACAGATTCAGTCTATACGGTAAGTCAGTGTAAATCCAGTCTCTGACAGCAGGTTATACAGATTCAGTCTATACGGTAAGTCAGTGTAAATCCAGTCTCTGACAGCAGGTTATACAGATTCAGTCTATACGGTAAGTCAGTGTAAATCCAGTCTCTGACAGCAGGTTATGCAGATTCAGCAGTGTAAATCCAGTCTCTGACAGCAGGTTATACAGATTCAGTCTATACGGTAAGTCGGTGTAAATCCAGTCTCTGACAGCAGGTTATGCAGATTCAGTCTATACGGTAAGTCAGTGTAAATCCAGTCTCTGACAGCAGGTTATGCAGATTCAGTCTATACGGTAAGTCAGTGTAAATCCAGTCTCTGACAGCAGGTTATGCAGATTCAGTCTATACGGTAAGTCAGTGTAAATCCAGTCTGACAGCAGGTTATGCAGATTCAGTCTATACAGTCAGTGTAAATCCAGTCTAGGTGCAGACAGCAGTCAGTGTAAATCCAGTCTGACAGCAGGTTATGCAGATTCAGTCTATACGGTAAGTCGGTGTAAATCCAGTCTCTGACAGCAGATTCAGTCTATCAGTCAGTGTAAATCCAGTCTCTGACAGCAGGTTATGCAGATTCAGTCTATACGGTAAGTCGGTGTAAATCCAGTCTCTGACAGCAGGTTATGCAGATTCAGTCTATACAGTCGGTGTAAATCCAGTCTCTGACAGCAGGTTATGCAGATTCAGTCTATACGGTAAGTCGGTGTAAATCCAGTCTCTGACAGCAGGTTATGCAGATTCAGTCTATACGGTAAGTCGGTGTAAATCCAGTCTAGGTTATGCAGATTCAGTCTATACGGTAAGTCGGTGTAAATCCAGTCTCTGACAGCAGGTTATACAGATTCAGTCTATACGGTAAGTCAGTGTAAATCCAGTCTCTGACAGCAGGTTATACAGATTCAGTCTATACGGTAAGTCAGTGTAAATCCAGTCTCTGACAGCAGGTTATGCAGATTCAGTCTATACGGTAAGTCAGTGTAAATCCAGTCTCTGACAGCAGGTTATGCAGATTCAGTCTATACGGTAAGTCAGTGTAAATCCAGTCTCTGACAGCAGGTTATGCAGATTCAGTCTATACGGTAAGTCAGTGTAAATCCAGTCTCTGACAGCAGGTTATACAGATTCAGTCTATACGGTAAGTCAGTGTAAATCCAGTCTCTGGCAGCAGGTTATGTAGATTCAGTCTATACAGTAAGTCGGTGTAAATCCAGTCTCTGACAGCAGGTTATACAGATTCAGTCTATACGGTAAGTCAGTGTAAATCCAGTCTCTGACAGCAGGTTATGCAGATTCAGTCTATACGGTAAGTCAGTGTAACTGCCTTACTGTATAACTCTATTAGCACTATTTAAAACTAGCTTTTCACAAAACTAAACTCTTCTGTTTTCTGTGCACCCGAGACTGTTCCTGGAAACTGTGCTTTATGCTGCACAGTATTTATTAATCCAGTTGATCAAATCACGGTAATCTAATACAGTTTTAATGACCGTAATAATAACTGTGGGGAATTTGATCATGATTTATTGTCAAACCGGTAACTGTTGCATCCCTACAGTAAGCACACAGCGCCAGCGCTCGTACCTGGAGGCCATGAAGGGCGTCATGTCCAGCTCTAGAGGGAAGGACACATAGGTGGTGATCTTCCGCCGGAGCTTCGCCGAATGCTCGAACCGCTGGACAGGAGAGACCAGAGCAATCAAACACAGAACCGTGAGCGTAACGAAACACAGGAGAGACCAGAGCAATCAAACACAGAACCGTGAGTGTAACGAAACACAGGAGAGACCAGAGCAATCAAACACAGAACCGTGAGTGTAACGAAACACAGGAGAGACCAGAGCAATCAAACACAGAACCGTGAGCGTAACGAAACACAGGAGAGACCAGAGCAATCAAACACAGAACCGTGAGCGTAACGAAACACAGGAGAGACCAGAGCAATCAAACACAGAACCGTGAGCGTAACGAAACACAGGAGAGACCAGAGCAATCAAACACAGAACCGTGAGCGTAACGAAACACAGGAACAGAAGGAAGCGCACCGGTCACCTCTCACAATATTCATGTTTGGGCAGATCTTTCTACAAATACAGATGCACCAATATAAAACACTGTCTGATGAGAACTACTTAACAGCTGAGAATTATGCTAATATTATGGCCAATACCAATAGTAATTATTTTTTATTTATTTATGACGGAAAACCATATCAGATGCATTGGCTTTATTTATGGCAAAATGAACCGTATTTAAATGTTTGCTATTAATAATCAAAATAAAATAAAACATGTATATTGAAATTGACATTCCATACTACTTTTGTTAAAACAATACATAATAAAATATGTTTTTATAGTAGTAGGAGTAGTAGCAATGATAATAATAATAACTTAAAATAAATGTGTGAAAAGTCTGCCGTCAAAACCAATCAATTACTTTGAGTAATTTAGCTTTAAACTAAATTGTGATGCTTCTAAACACTCTTTTAATAATATTACCAACATTACATAATTCATATTTAATTATAAATGTTTAAAAATATAACAATTTTATACTGATGTGTATAAAACAAAAATTATAAAATGGAATATTAATACAATAAATATGATTAAAATTAATAATAATAATCTAAAAGAAATTTGTGAGAAGTGAATTCTGGGATCAAAACCAATTACGGAGTAATTTCGGTTTATTTTTTACACAGAATTGTAATATTTCTTAATCCTCATTTTAATCATAAAATAATATTTTTGCCAACATTTAATAATTTATATAAAATGAGAATTAAACGTATTGAAATATTAAAATGTTATACTAATGTGAAAAAAAAAAAACTATTTTTTTGAAATATGAATTATAAACTAAAACTAATTACTGTGTATAACGGTTTTTACATAGTACACAACATTATAGAATTGTGATATTTCTATAAATCTGTCATTTAATATTAATAAATATTATTTTTAATAATATAAATAAAGATTACAATTTAATAATATTAATAACAGTCATTATAATATTTACCATCATTATCACATCATAAACATCTGTAATTACATTTGTGAAAATAATGATATTAATAATGAATTCTGGATTCAAAACAATGTACAGTATTAAAATACCCATTAATTTTGATATTTGCTAAAAACCTATTTTAAATCTATTCGCATGTTTAACATGCACAGATGATCTAAACATAAGAAAACATAGGACATGCACAATTATAAATACATATTGCTCAGTATATAACATTTGATCCGATCATTTCATAGTTTTTAAATGATCACTAATATTGACTTTCAATAGATACATCATGTACTTCAAAGTGGCTCATATTCGATGTGTAAGGCACGCAAGCTCACCTTGAGGTGGAAACACGCCACGATAGGAAGCCTCTTCATCGTCAGCTGCTTGGTGGACTCCTGGTAACTATGGCACCCGCTGCATTTGATCTTGGCGCTGCTTCCCAAGTGTTCGGGTCGAGTGAACCTGCAATGCAGAAGCGTGAGTCAGCGGCGATCGCAGACCCGGCCGTCCGGTGCGCGCAGGTGCGTCTGTACCTGCGTAAGCAGTCTGTGAGCGTGGTGGCGCCGCTCGGGTGACTGTCTCCGTTCACCACACTGCCGTCGCTGCCCGGGCTGAGCGGCCAGAATGGGGTGGATGAGCCCGGCAGATCCAGGCTGATGTCCCAGAACGGGTCTATAGTTGTGGAAACCCCACTGCGGACGAGAAACACCACATGTGACCACAAAACCAGTCATAAGGGACCATTTTTCACAATTGGGATTTATGTATCATATGAAAGCTTTCCTTTGAGTATGTTTGTTATGATAGGATAATATTTGGCTGAGATATAACTATTAAAAAAAATCTGAATATTGAGGAAAATCATCTTTAAAGTGTTCAAATTAATTTCTTAGCCATGCATATTACTAATCAATAATTAAGTTGAGGTGCATTTACAGTAGGAAATTTACAAATTATCTTCATTTAACAATCTTTACTTAATATCCTAATGATTTTTTGGCATAAAAAAATACAATTTTGATCCATACAATGTTGGCTATTTCTACAAATATACCGGTGCTACTTATGACTGCTTTTGTGCTCACAAATAATCACCAAAAAGAGCAATAATTGTCAGTTGTAGTACCGCACAGCCTGAAGAGAACACTAATGATTAAGGTGGAAGTCATTAAAACCGCACTTAAACGACGAGACGCCGCGGGAAGTGAATGAGCGGAGTGCAGTACACCTGTTAAACACCTGTGCGTCACACAGGATCTGAACACAACTGGATAGTCAAGCATTCAAACCGGGCTACATTTAGAACACAGACACCGGCTCCGTTCCAAAACCTAGAGCGGTCTACACAGATGCGTTTCTAAACGTAGGGAGGATAAGCATGCCGCCTACTGTGGACCTCGAAATTAAATGCTGATTGTGTACCTAATTTATTCAATACCAAAAAGTACTGATAAAAATTAATAAAATGTTAATCAAATATATATATAATTTTTTTACATGCATCTATTTTCAAATTAAATATTTTTAACCAATATTTTCGGCAAAAA
>CM049883.1:27435816-27440816 GCA_027474115.1 Schizopygopsis malacanthus
CGACCGGTAGCCGAGCATGAGAAGACCTGGAGAGAGACACGCGTCTCCTTACGCAGAGTTTAGTTCCCAGAGTTTAGTTAAAGAGAGGGACGGAGACACGACCGAAACCGAGCATGAGAAGACCTGGAGCGAGACACACGCATCTCCTCACGCTTCCCAGAGTTTAGTTAAAGAGAGGGACGAGACGGAGACACGACCGAAACCGAGCATGAGAAGACCTGGAGAGAGACACGCGTCTCCTCACGCTTCCCAGAGTTTAGTTAAAGAGAGGGACGAGACGGAGACACGACCGAAACCGAGCATGAGAAGACCTGGAGAGAGACACGTGTCTCCTCACGCTCCCCAGAGTTTAGTTAAAGAGAGGGACGAGACGGAGACACGACCGAAACCGAGCATGAGAAGACCTGGAGAGAGACACGCGTCTCCTCACGCTTCCCAGAGTTTAGTTAAAGAGAGGGACGGAGACACGACCGAAACCGTAGCATGAGAAGACTTGGAGAGAGACACGCATCTCCTCATGCTTCCCAGAGTTTAGTTAAAGAGAGGGACGAGACGGAGACACGACCGAAACCGAGCATGAGAAGACCTGGAGCGAGACACACGCATCTCCTCACGCTTCCCAGAGTTTAGTTAAAGAGAGGGACAGAGACACGACCGAAACCGAGCATGAGAAGACCTGGAGCGAGACACGTGTATCCTCACGCTTCCCAGAGTTTAGTTAAAGAGAGGGACGAGACGGAGACACGACCGAAACCGAGCATGAGAAGACCTGGAGCGAGACACGTGTATCCTCACGCTTCCCAGAGTTTAGTTAAAGAGAGGGACGAGACGGAGACACGACCGAAACCGAGCATGAGAAGACCTGGAGAGAGACACGTGTATCCTGCGGCACCTCACGCTTTCAAGTGCGAATATATTATTAATGCACACGAGTGATTGAACATCACATACACGCCTGATCCTGCTCTCTCTCACACACACACACACACCGCTGCGGACAACGACCCCCTGCGTCACAAACCAGCATCCACCAAAAACAGACTGCTAGCACACAATAAATTCGGTGTGCATTAAGAGTTGTTTTAGGCCTTGCTATAGTACGTAATTAAATGCTGGTAGTGATTCCAGGGGCCACTTAGCCACCATGTTCAGACCGTGTCTTAACTAGTTTGACTAACTAGCAGTTGCCAAGAGTCTTACTTTACCAATACAAATAAGACCAATCCACCTTTTTAACTGAATTAAAAAAAGTTATGACCAGTCTTGAAGAAAACAGTTAGATGACTAACTTTAAGACTAGTCTAAATAGTGTATGCAACCGGCCCCAGATCTATTAATAATTATTAAAGTTTGGAAGAATATTTGAAATCATTTTAGATAGACAGCCTTAACTATTCTTTTTTTTTTTTAAATGAGGAAAGTTTCATAGGAAAAAATAAACAGTAAGTTGTAAGCGATGTGTGTGATTCACTAAAAAGAACCAGTTCAGAGAGTCGTTCGTTCAGGAGTCGTTTGGATCAGTCCAGTCGTGTGGAGTTACTTCGATTCAAGGTAACAAATGGCTTTAAAGAATAATTTACTCAAGAAAATAGGACTATTCTGGATGTGCGGCATATTTCTGAATTAAGAATCAGACTACTCCGGTTGTGCGGTGTGTTTCTGATTCACTGAAAGGAATCTGCTCAAACGAGTCATTTACTAAAGAATCAGACTACTCCGGTTGTGCGGTGTGTTTCTGATTCACCGAAAGGAATCTGCTCAAAAGAGTCATTTACTAAAGAATCAGACTACTCCGGTTGTACTGTGTGTTTCTGATTCACTGAAAGGAATCTGCTCAAAAGAGTCATTTACTAAAGAATCAGACTATGGTTGTGCTGTGTGTTTCTGATTCACTGAAAGGAATCTGCTCAAAAGAGTCATTTACTAAAGAATCAGACTACTCCGGTTGTGCTGTGTGTTTCTGATTCACTGAAAGGAATCTGCTCAAAAGAGTCATTTACTAAAGAATCAGACTACTCCGGTTGTGCTGTGTGTTTCTGATTCACTACTGCTCGAGTCATTTACTGAATGCTGTGTGTTTCTGATTCACTGTCATTTACTAAAGGACTATCTGTTTCTGATTCACTGAAAGGAATCTGCTCAAACGAGTCATTTACTAAAGAATCAGACTACTCCGGTTGTGCTGTGTGTTTCTGATTCACTGAAAGGAATCTGCTCAAAAGACTCATTTACTAAAGAATCAGACTACTCCAGTTGTGCTGTGTGTTTCTGATTCACTGAAAGGAATCTGCTCAAAAGAGTTATTTACTAAAGAATCAGACTATGGTTGTGCTGTGTGTTTCTGATTCACTGAAAGGAATCTGCTCAAAAGAGTCATTTACTAAAGAATCAGACTACTCCAGTTGTGCGGACTGGTTTTGATTTGATGAAAAACAACTTGTTTATTCAGGAATCAGTTGTGCTGTATATTTTCTATTCACTATAAAGAACTGATTCACTATTAAAAACTCAATTGTTTTGCTACAAGACTACACTGCAGTGCTATATTTTATATTTAACCCTTGTGCATCATTAAAAAAAGTGACACATAGGTCCATAGTGGACAAAAATGTCCATGTCAAAAAATGTGAAGCTTGGGAGCACAGACTTCAGTTTGGCCTCATTTTAAAGACCCATGTAGATTATTGTTGAAGTAAAAAAAAAAAGTTTAAAAAGTGAAACCAAAACAAAGTTATATAGATTTAAGTTTATGAAAATATATTTTTTTTATTACATTTTTTCATGAAAGCCGTGTTCCAAATTTGAGGTTGATATAAAAAAATGAGCTTTCAGTAAGATTGGTTCTTGTGGCTGGATTTGTGATCTGCAGTAGAGTTTTTCTCTTTACTTCATTTACTTTAGTTTATTTTTACAGTGACAATGCACAATTAAAAGTAATTGCGCCAGAGTTAGCTGATAGCTAATTTACATCTGCTGTCCCTGGGCAGGCAAAAACATAAAACAACATACAATATTACATATACACCACATAAGACATAACAATACATATATCCAGAGATGTAAGATTAATAAAAAAGAACATGGTACTTACAACACAGTCATTAGTGGTTGCAAATTTGTTCCAATAATAGCCAGTGCTTAAGAAATATTATATTTATAAGGAAATATTATATTTATAAGGTAAGGAAATATTATAATATCTTAAATATTACACGTAGGAGAAAACAAGAGTAACGCCAGTGTTTGCTTTATAGACCAAACATGAAAAAAGGTACCATCTGGTAAAAAAAAAAAGTGCAAGAAAAAAATTAAGCCTTGTCAACAGAATGCAAAAATAGCATAATTTTACAGTTAAACGGCACTGTGATTAAAAACAGCAGCTTTAATGGGTTTCAATGGGGACGTTTTGGTCCAAAAGTGTCCTGTACTATTTTTTGCACCAAGTGCAAAATTGATTTATTAAAGGAAATAGTAAAACTCCAATAAAATACACACCTTTATGCAGCTGCCAATAACAGGCAAAATTACCACAAAAAACTAAAAGGACAAAAAAATATCCTAAAGGATGCACAAGGGTTAAAGTCAAATAGTCTCTGAATAAAAACCGAGTCTGTTTTTCCAATCCTAGTTGCTTTAGAATACAAATCTACTGGTATAAATGACTGTGCAAAATGCTTTTGCTGTTGAAAACAGGATTTACCGTCCTGAAGTCAAGCTCTGAGCTCGCAGCTGATTGGTCCGTCTTTAATGAACATGTTTGGACGCAGCCTCAAGCTGTTGTGTTATCGCACGGGTGTAAGAGAACCAACATCTCACACAATAACCCTTCTGAATTCATCATACACGGGCTATATTATGTCCTAGATGATCAATGGACGCTCCGGCTCTCATATGGCTAATTGCATTAGTGCATCTCTCTGGGTGAGAGAAGCTGGCGTTTAGCGCCTACGCCGGGCCTGTGGTGCAGACGTTTAACACTATTACTCCAGCGCCAGGCCCTCTGATGGAGGAGAAACAGGCCAAAATGAGAGAACCGCGGACGAGGACTATTTCTCTAATGGCTAATGTACACATCTCTGCTTATTTTGGTGCACAGAGACTCTTATTCTCTCTCCGTCATGGCACGCACACATCAAAATTGATGAAAACGGTCACAACTGATGGCACTTGTGGCCAAGAAACCGTGCTTTTGCCGTCTCCAGACGCTCGACTACAGATTTGTTTGAACAGACTAGTTTTAAACAGATGAGTTTTGGCAGACTCCTACTCCACTACTAAGTGTGTATTATTGAACAGGGTTTCAGAGGGAAATGAAAATCTTACCTATGGTGCAGTTGGCTGTAATTTTCCTTCGTTTGGGGTTGTGCCGCAGCAGCTCCAGCTCTCGTTTCGTAGGCTCCCACATTGAATATTTCTCTCCAATACCTGATGTTTTAGAGAATTCTTGCATTATATGTCACATAAAGCCACCTATGAATATACACAACATTTGTTTTTTTACAGAAATCAATGCTTTTATTCATTCTATTGATTCAAAGCGACAGCAAAGACTTATAAATGAAACAAATAATTGGGATTTTCAAATAAATGCTGTTGTTTTGAACTTTCTATTCATCAAATAATCCGGGAAAATAAAATATCAGTTTCCACAAAAATATCATGCATTGGTAATAATCAGAAATGTTTCGAGCAGCATATTATAATGATTTCTGAAGATCATGTGACGCTGAAGACTGCAGTAATGATGCTGAAAACACAGCTTTGATCACGGAAATAAATTACAGTTTAACACATTTTCACATAGAAGCAGTTGTCTTAAATAGTAATAATATTTTACTTTTTTACTGTATTTTTGCTCAAATAAATGCAGCCTTGTTGAGCACAAGAGTTTAAAAAAATACAAAAAATGTTTGAATAGTAATGTATATATTCTAGTTAGTTCTTGTCTAAAATGAAACGTTTATATAAATAATTTGGCCTGATCTATCTGAGTATTCACA
>CM049883.1:27445816-27458316 GCA_027474115.1 Schizopygopsis malacanthus
TGCTTAATATTACAAACGAGTATTTATCCTATTTTATTATAATAATCAAAAACACTAGCACAAATAGTTTTACTATTTACTGCACTGTGTTATTTTTCTAGTTAACTACCTAAAGCAGCTAACAAAAGAAATGTAATATAAAGAATGATTTTGCATTTAGTTGCACACTGAAAAACGAAAGGGGTTATAGAAACAATTCACGCCGGGGCTGGGAGAATAAATCAACGCGTCGCGAGTCGAGAAATGATTACGCATCGATAACGAAGGTGCGTTCACACCAGACGCGAATGAAACGCGCTATTCACGCATAGTTGGACGCTTGAACATTGAGTTTACTCGCTTCGTTCGCGCGTGAAATTCGCTACACAACAGTCCTCCGTTGTTGTTTGGGATTTTCTGCCTCCGCTCGTAATCACATCACTGCTAGAGCTAGCTCCTGATTGGTTAACGGGGCGCGATTATCCACCAAAATTCAGATTTTTCAACTCGCGCGTCAAATGCCCCAAACCCTCAATTCGCGCCGCATAATTCACACGAATCGCGTCATTCGCGCGAATAGCGCCGCAGGATTGTCTATCGCGTCTTTGCATTGACTTACCATGTAAATCATTCGCGTTTAACGCTTCATTCGCGTCTGGTGTGAACGCACCTTAAGATTAGCGTCGCGATTCTCTCTCGAGTCAATTCTGAGTTTAAACAGCAATTCAAAACCATGCATCGATTTCTCATCGCAGCCCTGTTCTCACTCAGAAAGTGCTCGTATATTAATCAATCTCAAACAAACGTGAAGGAACACATTAGGGCTGTGCGATTAATCGAATTTGAGCTTGCGCGATTTATAAATCGCTTTATAGCATGATTTTTCCCGCTGAGTTCAGAACAGGATAAGGACTTGGTGGCCAAAAAAAAATGCATGTTGCATGTTGTTTTGTTGGATTTGATTACTCACATATACACATATATATATATATATATATATATATATATATATGTATTTTGCCATATGTCTGTTCTAGAGACATGTTACAACTTTTTGGGAACGGTCTAATTGGTTTCCTTTGGAAATATGTTTCAATTTCACACAGAATGCATCTATAGCTGTAAAGCATGTCTGTTTGTGTCGAAATCGTGATTAAAATCGAAAAATAAATCAAGAAATCGTGATAGTTTTATTTTGTCCACATCGCACAGCCCTAGAACACATTGCATTAACTCAAAAGCAACGCTCTGCAGCTGGATATTTTGCATGTCTGCTGGCGTATCATCTGTGTTTCTTCCTCTGTTAATCACAAGAGTAAATCCCAAAGGATGGCATCTCCAGGTAGAACGTAATTAAACTCCTCAGACTTTGGTTTTCAATACGAAACCGGTGGGTGATGAACTTCATGGACACAAACGCTGCGAGAGAGTCAGGCACTATTATCCCCTCGCACACTATAATTACCCACATCCCCGTCTGTTTGCGCTTCTTATTTGTTTGTTGTTGGAGGGTGGCACCCTTCCTCATTAAAACAGAGGGGATAATTACACGCCAGCGATGCGCTCAGGAGCTGGGCGAGATCCAAGACACGGCCGGGTCTGTGCACTTGCTGCTTCTTGCTCGAGAGGACCATCAAACGTTTGGAGCAGACATGAATCTGGGTGTTGTAGCGCCCTATGATTTCGATGCGGATATCGCATACATAATTGCAGAATCCAGTCATAAATATGGAACTTAAAGAGTTAACTTTCTTCCATGATTTAACTTTAACAGTAAATCTCTGTTGTGCAGTACTTCGTTTACCAAAAGACAAAACAACCCTCTACGGACACCTTGGCAATGGAATCGCCATTGGCTAGTGTGTGTGTGTGTGTGTGTGTGTGTGTGTGTGTGCATGTATAGCGGAGAGAGGGGCACAAAGTAACACTTTGACTTTCTTTAATTGTGTAAATCGTGTTCAGAGTATATATATTTTTTATCCAAAGTAATTTCAGACTTGTCTAGTTCAGATATGTTGCTTTGTTTCATAAATACAGTGTATACGTTTTTCTTTATTTACCCTCAAAAATTGGAAATGAAATGTGACAACATGCCCCGTAGGTGAGGTACACTGTAACAGCACGTTGTAACATGACCATATGACAGCCTAAACTGATATCTGATCTTATGAAAAAAATATACAAGACAAACTAAAATATTTTGTCAATAAAATAAAATATTTATTTATTTTAAATAAAATAGTGTTTTTTTATAATTAAAAGTAATCCGATTTTTGAGAAAAGGAATTTTTTTTTTTTTTTATTACGTTTTAAAAGAGTAATTAAATTGTTAATAGTTTAATTTAATCTTTTTCATTATTCATTTGTATTAAATCATAAATCCAAAAACAAATTAAACAGACAATTCCAGAGGGGGAAATTAAAGGCCTCAATTAATTTTAGCACATTTATTTATTTGTAACTAAAATATTTTATTTTTAACAAAAAAATGTAATTACGTTTTGAAAGTTTTATGAATTTCATTGATTAGACATGATTTGATTATTAAAATTTAAAGTAAACCATTAAAACATAATCCAGAAAAATTAAGACTGAAATAATAATAAATAATTTGTGAAATAATGAAAAAAGTGTAAATATGAAAAGTGAGAGTGTGTTATGTGTTGTGTGTGTGTGAGAGTGTGTGTGAGTGTGTGTGTGAGAGTGTTGTGTGTGTGAGAGTGTGTGTGTGTGAGTGTGTGTGAGTGAGAGTGTGTGAGTGAGAGAGTGTGTGTGAGTGAGAGTGTGTGAGTGAGAGTGTGTGAGTGAGAGTGTGTGAGTGAGAGTGTGTGAGAGTGTGTGTGAGAGTGTGTGTGAGAGTGTGAGAGTGTGTGAGAGTGAGAGAGTGTGTGAGTGAGTGAGAGTGTGTGTGAGTGAGAGAGTGTGCGAGAGTGTGCGAGAGTGTGTGAGTGTGAGAGTGTGAGTGAGAGTGTGTGAGTGAGAGTGTGTGAGTGAGAGAGAGCGTGCGAGAGCGTGCGAGAGCGTGCGAGAGCGTGCGAGAGCGTGCGAGAGAGTGCGAGAGCGTGCGAGAGTGAGAGTGCGAGTGCGAGAGTGTGTGAGAGTGTGAGAGTGTGAGAGAATGAGAGAGTGAGAGAGTGAGAGTGTGAGAGAGTGAGAGAGTGAGAGTGTGCGAGAGTGTGAGGAAAAAAAAAAGTTTTTTAAGATTCATTTAATTGATTAGACATGCTTCGAGTATTAAAGTACAATAAATAAATAAAAACTCAGATTATATAGTTTTGGTGCAAGTAGAGCTATTGAATTAAATGAGAATATCTGTGTTCAGTCTCAAACTCTTCCTACAGAGACTCGATCGAGCGTTGTGTCCGTGTCCTTCATTTATCAGCTCTATCTGAGCTTTAACGGTGTTCGGCGTCTGTCCGCGTGGGAGCGAGTCTTACCTCAGACAAGCAGAAGCGTACGAGTAATCTCTGCGTGCATCTTACCTAGGTTGTGTCTCTTGTTTTTGGCGTGCTCGTGGATGTGTTTCTTGCTGAAGCAGCCGAAGAACACACAATGGAGACAGGAGTGAAGACGATTTAAATGAGCTCCACACATGTGACATATACATGACTTGGCCTGGGAAGAAAAGACAGAGACACAGGCGTTTAGTTACGCATAACTAGTTAGTAGACTGTCTAGTTCATTAGCAGCAGGACAATCCCACAGGTGTGTTTAATGAAGAAAGCTCTTCAGACGCCATTCTTAGGGAGATACGCACAACTACGGCCCT
Source organism: Schizopygopsis malacanthus (assembly GCA_027474115.1). NCBI lineage: Eukaryota > Metazoa > Chordata > Actinopteri > Cypriniformes > Cyprinidae > Schizopygopsis > Schizopygopsis malacanthus. The sequence continues at coordinate 27,449,565 of CM049883.1, forward strand.
TCGAAAGAGTAAACCGGTGATAACTACAACATCTATTGCACAAAACTCTCAGTGTCTTATTGCTGAAGGTTGTGCTTGGTGTTATAATAACAGTGCTTTAACGAGATATTAATTTAATAGACATCTTTGTATTTTGCATGTTACCTTTCTTTGCCATTTTATCTGAAATTAAACCATGTAAAAATTAACATGACATCTTTGAAGATGTTTTAGCAACCCTACCAATGCCACTATACTAATATCAATGCAATTTAACGATTCTTAAAACCATGTATTTTACTTAATATTAATAACACTGCAAAAAACATGTATTCTATTTAATATTAATAACACTGCAAAAAACATGTATTCTACTTCATATTAATAACACTGCAAAAATCGTTGTATTTTACTTCATATTCATAACACTGCAAAAATCGTTGTATTTTACTTCATATTAATAACGCTGCAAAAACCATGTATTTTACTTCATATTAATAATGCTGCAAAACCAGAAAATATTTTTTTTCTTTATATTAAACAATATATAAAATTAACAAATGAAAATTTAGTTGTAAAAAACATATGTGCTGTCAAGCAATTAATCGTGATTAAATCGCATCCAAAACATACATGTATATATTTAAGAACATTTATATATTTGTATATTAAATATTTATATATAATATAAATATATACATGCTTGCGTGTCTTTAAATATACACAAACATTACGTACAGATTATGTATATTAAAAAAACTTTATTTAGGATGCGATTAATTATGATTAATCGTTTGACAGCACTAAAATATACTTAAAACAAATATTGAATTACGTAATTGCTAATATTAAATATAATAAAGTAAAAAAAACTATAAATTATATACATATTACTGCATAAAATATTGTTAATGTTAATAGCATAACCTCAATATTTTCAATAAAAATGAGAAGCTGCAACAGTACATAAGAATTATCAATGTTTAATATAAACCATTTATCAATGCACATTTTTTAATTTGCATAGTGCATATGAATTGGAAAACATATATGCATAGATTAATCATTTGTAATAAACACTAAAATCAAGTCCCATCCTACATTTTGTTTATTCACGAAGTGGTTTGACTCGACTACGCATCACAGCAGAGAACACTGTTTCATGCCGCACTGAATTATTAATGCCAAAAACTGAATGCTGAAGAAAAAGACTGCATTATGCCTGACTATATCCCAGCAGCTTGAAGTCAAGCTTCAGTACTGTAGTGCTGGTTATAGATCTGGTCTTTAACAGCTAGCTCGGCTTTTACCTCCACACCAGCTACTTCTGTACAGACCCCATTTCCAGCTTCACATCTCGTCCCGATGCACGGAGAATAAGCCTCATCGTACCGCGCTAAACGACAGGTGAGACGCGAACACAGATCTGGAGCACCACTGCGATCGCTTTAGAGAAAAGCCACCGCTCCCTCGGCCTGAATGTTGCATGCTAATATAACCAAAGGACACCTTAAGGTTTCAGTATAACGCATTCGAGCGGAAAGCAAGCAGATGTGACGGAGAGCGAAAGGCCTTGTATTGTGTCAGAGTAATTTGATCGGAGACGTGGAGGGAGAAAGGCCTGCGGTAAGCTGTAAAAACACACAGCAGCCTAATAAACATCTTTATGGGATGGCTGGAGAACGACGGGGCTGTTATCGGTTTGGAGAGCTGCGATAAAGATTAATACCATTAAGCATTACAGCAATATGATATTTAAAAGTGCTGCTCGTGTCATGATAGGGAAGCATAACGAAACGCTTCATTTGAGCATCTCGACCCAGATCACAGCTTTACCACGCCCAGATACTGAAACACTGATGTGCAAAACATTTCTGCAGCGCACTGCGCTAGTATGCAGATGATCTGTAGCATAGCAGAGCTATATAGCACAAGGAATATAGTGCATTGAATCTGTGTCACAGTGCAATGTGACATTTCTCGCGTCACGTAAGCCACAAGTTTATAATATAGTGCATTGAAAAGAATCGCTTTTATTAAATCTGCAACATGTAGCATTGCATAATTCATGCAGATTCACAAACTACTTTTAAAGAACAGTAGGCAGTAAACAGTATAAAATGCATTTCATTTGCATTTACGAGTTAAAAAAAACTATTCAACACCAAATAATACTATTTTCTGTTATTAGAATCTTAAAACATTAATATTTTTTGGACAACAATGTTGTCTTCACTGTAGACTGTATGAGAACAGATTTATTTTAGTATGTATATTGTGCACAGGCTGGATATAACTACTTACGCAGGGAAAAAATAAAAGGCTTCCCTAATACAAGAGTCAAACACATTTATTTCATACTAAGTACAGTTCAAATCTAATCAAACCAAGTTTTGGTTTTTAGTTGAAAATTGTGTTTTGTAAACACCCCTCATCTGCATACACTGTTGAGAGCCACGCCCATCATCTCAACATCCAATCAACAACCAATGCATAAAATCAAGCCCCGCCCTACATTTCTGTCACAATACAGACGCGCCTTTACTGCAAATGGTGTGAATGATAATGTATATGGTTCCAAAAAAACTATTAAAGAAATATAATACAAACAAAACTCTTAACATCTAACCTTAAATGCAAGCTACGTTAATTCACACTGATCGGCTGCGGTGTAAAAGCACTAATGCACTAATGCAGTAAACTGAACACTAGCGTTTCATTCTGAACATCTCTGACTCTCCACACCTCCTGATCACGCTCTACACACGTCATTTCTTCTTTGTATCAACTACACCGCTCCTCCTTCATCCTCAGATGTCTGCTACTCTCTCTCTCTCTCTCCCTCATCGTCCCTCTCTCTCTCCCTCATCGTCCCTCTCTCTCTCCCTCATCGTCCCTCTTTCTCTCCCTCATCGTCCCTCTTTCTCTCCCTCATCGTCCCTCTCTCTCTCCCTCATCGTCCCTCTTTCTCTCCCTCATCGTCCCTCTCTCTCTCCTCTCATCATCCCTCTCTCTCTCCCTCATCGTCCCTCTCTCTCTCCCTCTCATCATCCCTCTCTCCCTCATCCTACACGGAGAGCATCAGCAGGTCCTCTCTCTCTCTCTCCCTCTCTCTCTCTCCCTCTCATCATCCCTCTCTCTCTCCCATCATCCCTCTCTCTCTCCCTCTCATCATCCCTCTCTCTCTCCCTCTGTCTCTCTCTCTCTCCCTCTCTCTCTCTCCCTCTCATCATCCCTCTCTCCCTCTCTCTCTCATCCTACATGGAGAGCATCAGCAGGTCCTCTCTCTCTCTCCCTCTCATCATCCCTCTCTCCCTCTCATCATCCCTCTCTCTCTCCCTCTCATCATCCCTCTCTCTCTCCCTCTCTCTCTCTCCCTCTCATCATCCCTCTCTCTCTCTCCCATCATCCCTCTCTCTCTCCCTCTGTCTCTCTCCCTCTCATCATCCCTCTCTCTCCCTCTGTCTCTCTCCCTCTCATCATCCCTCTCTCTCTCCCTCTCTCTCTCCCATCATCCCTCTCTCTCTCCCTCTCTCTCTCCCATCATCCCTCTCTCTCTCCCTCTGTCTCTCTCTCTCTCCCTCTCTCTCTCTCCCTCTCATCATCCCTCTCTCCCTCCCTCATCCTACACGGAGAGCATCAGCAGGTCCTCTCTCTCTCTCTCTCTCTCTCCTGCTGGTGTTAATGCTGTAATGCTGAATGAGATGGTGCATTGATCAGGACCTCATCTGAGACGGGGTGTGGGGCTGAAAAACAAGGCGAGAAGGATCAGCTTCCTCCTACAAGATCCACTGCAGGCCCACGTTCATGAACGCACGCACACACGGTCTATTTATGCAGCTTGCTGGCATACATTTGTAACAGAAAACCCTTAAAAAGGCAACGAGGCACCAAATGCCTGCAGTCACCTGCAATAATTTTTTTTATAAAAGTGAAATAATACAATTCTAAATATATAAAACAACATGGAAGATGAATAAAGAAACAAGTAAATAAATAAAATACGATGGATAAATACAATTAAATAATGCTAAATATACAAAAATAGGAGGAATAAATGAAATAAACTAAAATAGGAGATATAAAGACATCAAAATGTAAAATAAAACACGACAGATAAAGATACAAAAATACCATAGGAAGGATAAAGTAGAATAAAATACAAACATATCAAATAGGGATACACTAAATAATTAGGAGGAATACTAAATTGAAATAACTGTAATAGAAGGGATAAATACAAAAATAAGAAAAACGTACAAATGTTAAATTAATCAAAATAAAACAGGGATGACATGGGTTGTATAGGGCTGGTCCGAATACCATTTTATGAGCTTCGACGCTTCGGTAGTAATCAACACTGAATATTCGAAGCTTCGGGGGGGAACATATTCTTCTCTCCATGTGTCTGTCTGCTTGCATTTGTATTATGTCGAGAACCGTTCATCTAATCGACGTCACGCGTGGTGGGTGTGTTGCTGCGGGCCAAAAGGGGTTCAGTGTCGCATTTTGGTGCAATATGGTTCAGAAAGTATCAGATTAAAAATATCAGATTAAATTGATAGTGAGTGATTCAGCTGTACCACGTCTTCTCTCAAAGCGCATCTCGTCTGCACGCTGATCCAAGACTTTCACTCGCATCTCGCATGTGTTGTATTTGTTTTTGTGATAGCAGAGGGTTCCCATGACGTGTCTTTTGCGCACTTCAGGTCATTATTTCAAATGTAGATGTGCAGCAAGCGCGCTCATAATAGAAGACTTTTCATGAAATAAATGCATGCTGTAGGTCAGCACGAACATCTTTCGTTGCTGGTGCAGATGTTGAGGACAAGTTGAGAACCGTTTCGCGGGAGATGCCAGGTGTTAAAAAAAAAAAAAGGATATTTGAATCTCAAAATTGAAAATCGAATGCCAACCCAGTTCTATAAGGTTGTATAATACATATTTATATAATATATATTTTTCTATTTAATGTGCTGACAACCTTAGCCATGACACAATCCATTTAGTAGAAACTTAATTTGTTAAAGTGCAACAAGTTTCTTCTTAAACCTACTAGTCAGTGAGTCGACTAACTTGGCTTTAAGGCTAGATAAAATGATTGATTTTTCTAATAAAGAGAGATCTTCATTTGAATAATCCACACAACATTTCTTAAAAATCGCAAATCGATCTCATTCTATGCCTATTTGTGGTTGTGAAAGCGTATTTGTACAACACTGCTGTCTAAACTACTCTAGCTGTGCTATTAATCATCCAATTAATGTTTTGAAACATACAATGCAACCAGTGTGGTGAAAAACAGATGACTCATGACTCAAAAAGCGTTTTGAATCAGAACCGAATCTACAACACAGAAGTGGGTTTGGGGCGGCCCGTCCCTGTTCCAGCAAACCAGACTGTGACGCTGACTAACTCAGCTCCATAGGGCTGTGACGGTGGCGTGATAACCGCGTCACCGGCGGTGGTATGACGTCACACACTCTATAACAAGCATTATCAAAGTTGTGTAAACAAGTGTAATAATAGTAAATTAATGTTTTAAGACTAAATCTGCTAATTCACAAATTACCTCAAACATAGGGCGCTTCCTTTAATTGGCAGGTTTGAGCGCAGGAAAATACTGTTTATTCTGCATTTAGCATATTTATTTCGTGAGCGTACCTTGTTGGGAAACCACATACTAACTCTGATTGAATCATCTCCAATGTCAACCGTTTGTACAAGTCTTCAGTTCACGTCATGCAAAGCCGGATCAGGTGTTTTTAGATTTCTCCAAACTGAATCGAATAAGAACGGTAAATGGAAGATGTTAACAAGAAATGTGGCAACATACGGCGCGATTCCTCTCCACAAAGCGCGTGCAGAACGAGGAGTTAACGCAGAACAGGACCGTGTTCCACGCCGCGTCGCAACACAACAGGTTGAGTCTGTCCACAGGACATTTTAACTTAGTTTGGTCATAAATAGGCGGATGCGACCAGCGTGTTGTAGCGCTGGTGTCCTCTGTTATGGGTTCTCGCCGTGCCGCCGGGTGAGGTAGACCGGGTGTATTTAACTTTCTCAAAGGCTTCTTTCCTATTTAACTGTATTATTTATTTGATATTTATTTTAGTGTTTTGACTGAGTGTTCACTGATGCTAAAATAAACACGTATGTTTGTTAATAGATGTTTGCCTTATTTATTTTTGCTCGAATTATATATATATATATCACAACACCGCGCCACCGGCGGTAGTTGGTCCATTACCACCGCGGTGGTAAAAATCTGCCACCGTCACAGCCCTACTCCAGTGGCTCTGATGGGACGGATCCAGCGTGACCTGTGATGCTGCGTGAGACGCTCGGATGAATCGACAGCACTGAGGAGATTGATCATTGGTGTTCTGTGCAGACACATGATCAGGCCATTGGATCACATTTCATTTCACTCGGGCTTTGAGAAACAAGCATCCCAACTGGACCAAAACGCCACTCAAAAGCCTACCAATACCTCCAAAAAAATAAAAAAATAAAACCGTGATTGGTGTGAAATGCTTTGAGGTCAAAAGGGTTTTTCATCTTCAATAGGGATGCACCAAAATTTGGGTCACTGAAATATTTTGGCGACAAAAGTTTAGATGAACCCCTAATAATTTTTTTTTTTAAAGTGACCCCAAAATGCTAAAGCAACAACTCCCTCCAAAAAATACATATAATAAATACAATTGTGGATAAATAAGGTATACTATAATGGTAAAAAAAAGTGTTCTTATATTATGCCAAATATTCGTTTTCATATTTTGACTTTGTTATCACTGATTGAAATTTGTTTCTAATTTAAATGAGTATTATTTTTATTTTTAATTGTTGCTTTTTAAAATGTCTACATAGTTCTTTTTTAGTTTGTTCATTTTAATACTTGAAATATTTTTATTATATAATATATATCCACAGTATTTAATATTTTATTATTTCAAAATTGTGCGTTTTAGTTAACGATAATAACCCTACTCGGCACGCTGTGTGAATATTTCCAAAAATATTACTCATTATTTGTAATGCAACTGAATATATAATGCATTATGAATATATAATCCCAAACAAAGTTTAATTTCATATATTTAATTTAAAGATATATCTCATAAAACTTAGATTATTAATTTTATAATTAGTGACTGAAACAATTAAACATCTCTGTATTTTAAATTAGCCTTTGGAATAACTATGTACATTTAAAATGTTACAATATTTAAAATAAAAAAAATCAGATTTTTGTCCTAGGATTAAAAAGCTCTATAACCCAGTGATTGGCCTTGACTACACAAGCCAGCATCGACCCGCCAATCACATCGTCTCTCACGGTTTCTGTGGCAACCGAGCGTCCAATCGCCGGCTCGCTGCTGTGTTTGGAGATCACAAGTGTAGGAGGAGGCATGTGGGTGATGAGGAGACATGAAAGAGGAGATACAGAGAGGGAAGGCGCGGATGATAAAGCATGGTGACAGTTCAAACACATGCAGATGAGGGACGTGAATGCCTCGAAGCTGCCTGGATAAGCCTGAAGCGCACAGGGAGTGTAAGACTCATATTAAAACCACAACACACTTAGTGGAGGGCCTGTTAATTACCCAGAGCCCCCTTCTGCCGAAGGACTGCTTCTGAATGACGAGGACGTTCACGGCGTACGCAGACACGGCGCGTCATTACACTGAATCCCACAGACCTGCCCTCCTCTGTAATTAAACACTCGTCAAGAGCTGCAGCAGACTTACAGAGAAGCTACAGATACTCCAGATACTCCAAGTTACTCCAAGATCAGAAACGGTGTTAAAAACAACATTATCAATCTACAGAGACTTCAATATATAGATGAATTCATTTATTCTTTAAACACTGCTGATTAGTGATTGATCAGATTTCCAAAAATGCAAGTACTTGTAATTAGATTACTTACATTTTTAATAAACAAAATGTTGAATAATGAATTCAGAAATAAAAATGACAGTTATTATTTATATAAGAAATATTTGTATGCATGAATACAAATTATCTCTGTTCTAGAGATTTTTTTACACATTGCTGATCAATAACTGATGACATGTAATATGGATTACATGATAACTACAAAATATTAATTACTTGTGAGTTGTGATTACATTACACTTTAAATTGCTCCTTAATCAGATTGCAGTCAAACATTTTTTTTTTTACAAATACCATGATTACATTTTTTTTTTTCAAATTTACATTTTATTAAAATTAAACATTTCTATTTTTATTATGATTGTTTTAATTTTTCTTCCCCATGAAACCCAGTTTGCGAAACCTTGGAGTAATGTAATGTGTAATGTACTTCATGATATTCATAACGAAGTTATGTCAAAAGTAATCAAAAGCAGTCAAAATATAAATATGTGTAATAATAGATTATCACAATTTCCGTCATGTCATTTTTAATCGGTAATGGATTACAATTTACGAGTAATCTTCCCAGCACTGTATATTTATGTACAATAATTTACTCAAAGACTTGATTTTCCATAAAAAAAAAAAATAATCAAAAAAAAAATCAAAAAAAAAAAAAAATTAATTTAATTAAAATGAAAATATAATTAGCAATTTATTAATTTATAAAGTTTCCCAACATCTAAAATATTTGTAAATATAAAAAAACCAAATGAATAAATATAAAATTGAATAAAAAACAAAGAAATTGAAGTGTTCGAATGAATAAGAAATGATTTTCTAACAAGTGGCAATAAAGCTGTGCGCGCAATACAACATTCAAACA
>CM049883.1:27463316-27488316 GCA_027474115.1 Schizopygopsis malacanthus
GACGGATGAGACCGTTTGATTGACAAGCGAAGCGACCAATCGGTGTGCCGTATTTATGTGTGACATTTAAAGCAGGTAAATCTGAAGCATCTCATTCGTTGAGATCTTTCACATCTCAATTGTTGTTTAAAGATGCGATTTGACAGTATATCGCAAAAAAAAAAATAGAACAAAAACACATTCAGAGACTGCACGCATACACATTCACTTAATACGTATCATTTAATACGCATTCGTTACTGAATCAATCAGCCGGTTGAACGAATCAGTTAAATTAATGATTCAATGACTCACTCATGCAGTGATTTGCCGCCACCTACTGGCGATTTTAGGTTTTTATTTAAAGTATCATTTCCATTTTTTTTCCCCAAATCATTTCAAATATCAGCATTCAGTAGTTTTTTAGACATCGAAACATAATCTAAACATCTAAATGCCACTTCAGTTCTGTGACACCTCAGCATTGCAAACTAATTTTGTTGATACTGATTTCATTTGGTCCTATAGTGTCTTAATATTTTAATTTATTGATTCAATTTAAGAATTTGGCAAGAGACGATGCATACATTTAATTAGGCTAGAAAGAAATTGCCTTATAAATGCCCATAAAATGTAAAAATCTATTTAAACTTATTGGAAAAGTTAATTTCTGTTACTCCCGCAAACTAACCAGCGCACAGAATATAAAGAACATCAAAAGCGTTGTGAGTCAGCTGTCCACGGCAGTCCTAAACCTGACAAAATAACACGCTCGGCAAAATATCGTCTTATCGTTAAAATAGATTTATCATATCGCACACCCCTACTTTCAGAGCTAGCATCTCCGAAATCGCCGACCCTCTCTTTAATAATTGCAATCCTAACCCTAACAGAAGTAATTATATGTTTTATGATATTTATGACACTTCTTCATCAGGTTCGGAAAATAATTGTTCTTGGCATGCTTTGCTAGTGACACGCATTTAGCATTTTTCAATGCTGTAAAGTGCCATTTCTACCCAAAATAAATATTTGGACATTTCTTGGTGCACATTAAACACCGAAAAATGACAATTCTGTCATTAATTACTCCCCTCATGTCGTTCCAAACCCGTAAGACCTTCGTTCATCTTCGAAACACAAATGAAGATATTTCTGATGCAATCCGAGAGCTCTCTGACCCTCCCATAGACAGCAAGGATCCTAACACGATCAAGGCTCAGAAACGAAGCAACGAGGTCGTTAAAATAATCCATGTGACATCAGGAGTTCAACCCTAATTTTACAAAGGCACGAGAAAACTTTTTGTGCGCAAAGAACAGCAAGTAATCAGCGTATACGCGTACATACGTTGCTCAAGTATGTGCAGTGTTCCTGTGGCTCAGTGGTACAGCATTGTGTTAGCAGCGCAAAGGTTGTGGGTTCGATTCCCAGGGAACACATGTACTGACAGTAAATGTATAGCCTGAATGCACTGTAAGTCGCTTTGGATAAATGTATGCAACGTATGCACGCGGATACGCTGTGTACTTTCAAATCAAAGTGTAAACAGTGTATTCACAAACGGTGCTGCTGACACAGAACAGCATACGCTGTATGTGATACTCTCCAAAACGGTGCTATTGTTTGACGCAGAGGAGACGAATTGTTGAATAAAGTGTGTTTTGTGCACAGTATTCTCATAGTTATGGTTGAACCACTGATGTCACATGGATTAGGCCTATATTAACGATCTCCTTGATCGTGCTGTCTATGGGAGGATTGCATCAAAAATATCTTCATTTGTGTTCCGAAGATTGTCATTTTTGGATGAACCATCCCTTTAAATGCAATAGCTGCAATCTTAAATCTGACAGAACCGGTGATATTTTCATGAGAACGGTAACTAAGTCAATCTGAACGGGAGCGTGAGCTTGCGGTCCAGCGTCGGCAGTGATGTGCATCAGCCGGTCAGTGATCTGAGGGAGTGAAGCTGGAGCAAACGCATCCAAGAGCCTTCACCACACAGTACGTGCTGTTCTGCAGCAGGGGGATGGGATGGACCGGAGCCGCGCTGGCAGAAAGCCTCTCGAGCGTTTACTGAGCTGCTCATATTCCTATTGTCCCTTCACCGGTACGACTGGACAGATGAGAGGTGACCAGATCTGGTTTCTGAGAGCTTACCATGTGACCTAAGACGGGCAAATTCTTCTTATAATTCATTTTGCCCAGCATGTCAATAAATAAACAATATAGTAATGCTGAGAATGGCGGGTGTGTCTAATAGCCCAAATTACAGTTTACCAAAGAGAACTGGATTTGTACAGAACAATCATGTACAATAATAGAGTATTTATGTGCCTGGATTATGGATAAAATGATTTGTGATTAAGCTAAACGTACCACCACCTTCTTGAAGAACAAAACACAATGCGGTAAGAAAACATTATCCTTTATAAAAACCTGTTGACCTCAATGAGTCATGCAATCCTGAGTGAACCAGATGCAACATGACGTCATTCATCCTATATTAACACGCTCCTACCAAAGATTTGTGCATAACATGATTTTATCATTATTTAGTGGACATGTTAACATGGCTAGCATGTGAGACTGTCGTTTCTTTCAGTAGAAAGCATGACGAGACACGCATATGCACATTTCAAGATAACTCTTTGTGTTTCAGACGGAGATGTGTTTGGCGAGGATAGTTCGTTAGTAAGCTGTCATCTGATGCCACACGCTTTGCTATCATAGAAAAGTGTTGGTACTATGACTCATTTCAGATTGAATCAGTTCTATTGAACACTGCGCTTTAATGAACCCATTAAAATCAAATAACGAATCAATGGTGCTTTGCGCAAAACCGTGTGGTTCCTGACATTCTGGCAGCTAAATGTTCCACTTGAGTGCTTGTTGAAGAGTTTTGAACCAAACTAACCAGCTATGATGTGATTCACAACATTACAGTCTTTGATTTGAAGCAAAGGTACAAGACTGGGAACGTAATGGCTTTAATAAAGCTTGGGGAATAATTGAATTGAAAACGACTGATAAATATAAAAAAAATATTGATTTAAAGATGGTGTTTGTGTATATAGAAAAAGCATATTCTCAGGTTTATTGCAAAATATACAAAAATAAGTGCTTCATGGGAGTGGATGGACTTTGCGGTTTCTATTCTCTGATTGGTGGACATTTTCTGCAGAATCATGGGTAATGTAGTCTTTCACCAGGATGTCGCTGTTAATCACTATTATTTAAATTACGTTGAAATAATGAAGGCTGATGGCTTCAACAAAAGCATTGATTAACAGCCTCGTAGCTCACAGAAAGTCTGTCTATAATAGTTTATAGTTTGTTGTTAAAAATCAATTAATCTATGGACAAAATAAAAGGGATTTTTACTTCCGGAAACGACTGTTGCATTTAAAAAAAAACGTAGTTTTACTAATAAAAGTCTGTTGAAGCAGCTTCATCTTATAAAAAAAGTTGAGTTTCAATTTAGTTGAGTGGTTTGTCAATATCACGATATAAATGTTGATTAGGTTAAAAAAACGGTTATCGGTTCAAATAACTGATCGATCGATTCAGTGCGGTTCGTAACGAATCACTTCATCTGAACCGACCCTCCTCAAAAGAACTACTGACTCACGAATCGATATCATATACTCCATCAGGAGCACAACAATGGACGTGTTAAAATAGAGATGTTTGGGCAGATAACATACGTCGTTAGTCCTGCCACACAATAGGCAAATTCCGTGATAACTGTAAAACCTCTATTCGTGTATTGGGCAATCAATGATGTTAGGCCTGGCAAGTGTTTGTTTTTGCATCACAAAACGTTTCGGTGAGATCCAGGGATAGTGTGGCGTGAATGTCGACTAAATAAACTCGCCTAAAACAGCTAAACAACATCGATAGCGGAATAGCATCCCACGTCCAGCCCTATTAGCCCCATGCATTATTAGGAGACCGCGCAGGCTAGCACTAGCGAGCACACAGTGATGGATAAATCCCGTTAACCGGACGAATAACACATCCGTTGGTGTTTGAGACGCTTGGCAGCGATGCATTGCACCACTGGGCTCTGGTGATTTTATTTACCTTGCGTTTCCTGGTTTCGACAGAGCCGCTCCACACAAAGCACTGGTATATGACCCGCAGATTCTGCTTCCAGTTGTCCACTTTGAACCCGTTCACATGGGAGCACCCTGCCGGACTCATGGCAGAAAACACATTCGAGGTCCTCTGTATTTCAGCGATGAAATCAGCTCAACTGAAGTCACGAGGAGAATTATCCACCAATTGTTCCGTTTTGCCAGGCAATGCTGCGAGCCACGACAGGGTCGAAGATGCGTGCCTTACACATGCGGAGAGCGTTTCTCAATAACCCCGCTGCACGGAAATCTCATCCCTGACGAGAATTTAGCACGCGAGCTTGTGGTAAAACTGAACACACTTTGATATTGTATTTTCCAAGTCGGTTGTTTTAATGGACGGCAATGGAATTCAACTGAGCACCGTGGGCGACGCAATCCTTGCGAGGTTAAACGCCGATTGGCGTATGGCTTGTGATTCGTGGCTGCGATTGGCCAGCGCCCGTGCCATTTCCGTTAAACCCCCGCCCCTTTTCGAGAACTCTCAAATGTGATTGGCTGACGCGGCTGCTTGTCTTTGTTCAAAGGCTTGTACGCCGCAGGAGCGCCTGTGATTGGCTGCGTCGCGCCTCGCGTCGTTCCTTCTTCTCTTGATGGTTATGTCATTTAAGCAGAGAACAGTACACACGGTCCACATGCCTACCTGCAAGTTGAGAAATTGGAAATCGGTGTTGACATGAGTGTGAGATGCAGTGTGAAAGAGCAGCGTCTCTATCATGCTCACAAGGACTGTGCGTGCTGATTGCATTGATGCAAACAGAAGCAGAATATTTAACAAGCACTGCTTGGATAAACTAGACAAAACAATTTAATTATTAATGCATTAATTTGTTGTTGACTACATATAAGTGTAGCACTTGAACATTTTAGACCGAAAAATAAAATACAAAAAATGTTTTGCTTAAATAAAACGATGCCTGTTTGCAGCTATACTGAAATTTTTAAAATACAAACGTCAATTTTATAATCGAATTTAGACACAAGAATTATGAGGCATTACTCTAAAATAAAAAAGCATCCCAAAATCTTAAATGAATTGTAAGTACGCTAATATTTTAGGTAGGTAATAGACATGGTCTAAAAGTGACAGAAGTATAAGTCATTTCTCAAGAAACATCCCTTGAATTAATTGTTTATAAGTTACATTACAAGAAAATAAATAGAAATGTAACACAAATATCACTTTTATGATCTAACGTGTTAGTGGCTATACAACTATTATAAAATCAATACCTCGGTATCATCAATACATTGTTTATAAAACAATATTACAAGTAAATTAAGCCTCAGTAATATTGAAATGTCACAAGACAACCCTCAGTTTTATGATGTGAGGTGCTAGTGACGTTCCTCTCAAGAAACACTGGGAAATTGCTAATTAAATGTTTAGACATATTAGACAAATATCATGTAATTTGGTAATGACACCCCAAAATCTAAAAATAAATTGTTTTTAAATATAATAACAAGTCAATATTCGCATAATTTTCTTTTAATTCGGAGGTTAAGCCGGTTTTGGTGGTCCCCAGGCTCCAGTAGCAGTAGTTCATAGTTTCGTAGTTCATCTATTTGATGAGTAATCTACTGATGATAAAACCCAAAAACATGAGACCTCTAGAGGACGGGAGCATCTCCTTCACCCCGGGCCACGTCTGAACGCTGAAGAAAACCACCCGACGCATTATTCAGTCAGCTTGAGACGGTCTTTGGGTGAAAGAGCATGAAATTAGAGAAGCTGTCAGTCTTTGAGCCGTCGAAAGATCACATAAATGTCAATGCACTAAATAGAGACGGCAAGCCTGAAGATATATTTTAGAAATGGGAGCACACGGCGTAATATTGTGCATAGATGACAATCTACCCGTTCTTAAGATGGTGTCTTTATTTCATTCAGTGGGCTGCAATAAAGACAAGTATACAAATGCAACACGTCAGAACCAAGAAGTCCAGTATCTTTATTTGTATGACCATAAATGCTGCAGTGGCATGTCAACCAAGCACTGATAAATAAACACTGACAAAAAAACAAGGTCTTGTTTAGGATGCGCTGTGACAGAACCAAAAATAAAGGTCATTCCACACATTTATGTTTTCCTCCAATATAGTCCAACTGATTTTGCTCTCATGAAGGTCTTCCAGCTTTGGGACGCGAGGACAGGGGCGTGAGGACAGGGGCGTGAGGACAGGGACGCAAGGAAACGGACGAGGACAGGGACGCGAGGACAGGGACGCGGGGACAGGGACGCGGGGACAGGGACGCGGGGACAGGGACGCGAGGACAGGGACGCGGGGACAGGGACGCGGGGACAGGGGCGCGGGGACAGGGACGCGAGGACAGGGACGCGAGGACAGGGACGCGGGGACAGGGGCGCGGGGACAGGGACGCGGGGACAGGGACGCGAGGACAGGGACGCGAGGACAGGGGCGCGAGGAGGACAGGGACGCGAGGACGAGAGGGACGCGAGGACAGGGACGCGAGGACAGGGACGCGAGGACAGGGACGCGGGACAGGGGCGCGAGGACAGAGACGCGAGGACAGGGACGCGAGGACAGGGACGCGAGGACAGGGACGCGAGGACGCGAGGACAGGGGCGCGAGGACAGGGGCGCGAGGACGCGAGGGGACGCGAGGACAGGGAGAGACGCGAGGACAGGGAGGGGCGCGAGAGGACAGGGACGAGAGAGGGACGCGAGGACAGGGGCGCGAGGACAGGGGCGCGAGGACAGGGGCGCGAGGACAGGGGCGCGAGGACAGGGGCGCGAGGACAGGGGCGCGAGGACAGGGCCCAACAGCCTCAAGAGTAGCTCGATGTCTTGCTGCCGACGTCATCCTCTTGCATTCCCATACTCTATAAAACAAAGAACAGATAATTAAAGCTCGTCCTTTACAAGCCTAGCACTGATTTGGTGGTTCACGAGCGTGTACCTTTTGCACAAACTGTGGGTTTACAGTGATTTCTTGATCCATGGACTTTAGTTTTTCATCCACCTCTATACACTTCAGCATCTGCATGAGTCCAGACAGGTAACAGAGGCGTCATTAATGCAGTTATAAACATTATAATGCACTTCAAGAGCAGAAGCGGAAATATCTTTCCTTTGTTTTACATTTCTCAAAATCCCAAAACATGCAGCGCATTATGAGAATCAAATTAGATTTATGTAATAATTAATTTAGAATATAATTAATGCTGTAAAACGATTAATCGCATCTAAAATAAAAGTTTTTGTTTACATTATGAATGTGTACTGTGTTTATTTATTTATTATCTATATATAAATACACACACATATAAAGTATATATATTTAAAATATTTAATGTTTCTTCATTTATATATTCATATTCTTACTTTATATTATATATAAGTATATGTAATATATATAAAACAAATCTTAAATATATACATGGATGTGTTTGTATTTATTTTTACATAATAAATATACACAGGTTATGTAACAAAAACTTGATTAATCGTTTGACAGCACTACATTTTTCACAATATTACTGTATTTATATTATATACAAAATTATACATTTTAATAATCAGATACAATTACTGTTTTACAATAATATATTTACTTCATTATATTATAAAACTAATAGAAAATAAACAGATTTTAAATTGTAATTATTCACACTATTACTTTTTAATGTATTTATAATATTTTATTATGTGTTTATTCACTTTTTATGATCTTCTGACTTAAGTATTGAACATTATATAATGTATTGAGTTTTCCATGCATGGTAATATTTCTCTCAAATGCCCTTGAACTAATAATGATTAAGAAGAGCAAAAATAACGAGGTTGTAATTATGTAATGCATGTTGCTCTCTGGAGTCCAGAGAAACGAACCTCTTGGTCGATTTTGTGCAGCATCACCGGGTTATTGTACTTCTCCGGGTTGTCATGGAAACAGACCATGCCATCTTTCTGGTTAATACTTGCATAAATCTCTCCATCCTCGATCTGGGAGATAAGAGGAAAGATTTGAGCACCAACGCTGAATGAATATGAAGCGTCCAGGGATTGAGATGTAAAACACATCGGTTCATACCATGTGCAGGACGTATTTCTCGGCTTCTTGAGGGCCGGAGAGCTGAACTCGACTCGCCATGTCTTGTAAGGATAATGTCAAGAACGTCTGTCAATCACAAGAACAAAGATGACGCTTTCTGTTTAGTCAAATGCAAATTTACAAAACCAAAAAATTAGGGCTGTCGATCTAATGTGTTCATTTTGTGTGATTTATTATGAACAATTGTATTTTTTTTATAAATGCATTTATAAATGCTGGATTCTGATTGGTCAGTCGTGACATTACACGGCTCTGTGGAATGCTGGATTCTGATTGGTCAGTCGAGACATTACACGGCTCTGTGGAATGCTGGATTCTGATTGGTCAGTCGTGATATTCCACGGCTCTGTGGAATGCTGGATTCTGATTGGTCAGTCGTGATATTCCACGGCTCTGTGGAATGCTGGATTCTGATTGGTCAGTCGTGACATTACACGGCTCTGTGGAATGCTGGATTCTGATTGGTCAGTCGTGACATTACACGGCTCTGTGGAATGCTGGATTCCGATTGGTCAGTCGAGACATTACACGGCTCTGTGGAATGCTGGATTCTGATTGGTCAGTCGAGACATTACACGGCTCTGTGGAATGCTGGATTCTGATTGGTCAGTCGTGACATTACACAGCTCTGTGGAATGCTGGATTCTGATTGGTCAGTCGTGACATTCCACGGCTCTGTGGAATGCTGGATTCTGATTGGTCAGTCGTGACATTACACGGCTCTGTGGAATGCTGGATTCTGATTGGTCAGTCGTGACATTACACGGCTCTGTGGAATGCTGGATTCTGATTGGTCAGTCGTGACATTCCACGGCTCTGTGGAATGCTGGATTCTGATTGGTCAGTCGTGACATTCCACGGCTCTGTGGAATGCTGGATTCTGATTGGTCAGTCGTGACATTCCACGGCTCTGTGGAATGCTGGATTCTGATTGGTCAGTCGAGACATTCCACGGCTCTGTGGAATGCTGGATTCTGATTGGTCAGTCGAGACATTACACGGCTCTGTGGAATGCTGGATTCTGATTGGTCAGTCGTGACATTCCACGGCTCTGTGGAATGCTGGATTCTGATTGGTCAGTCGTGACATTACACGGCTCTGTGGAATGCTGGATTCTGATTGGTCAGTCGAGACATTACACGGCTCTGTGGAATGCTGGATTCTGATTGGTCAGTCGAGACATTACACGGCTCTGTGGAATGCTGGATTCTGATTGGTCAGTCGTGACATTACACGGCTCTGTGGAATGCTGGATTCTGATTGGTCAGTCGTGACATTCCACAGTATGTTATTCCTCGATAACACCTGGTAAAAGCTAATAACACAGACTCATCCGGGTAACTTAAGTCGGTGCTATATGCTTGCTAGGAACAGTTGTTCTTGGTGAAAGTAGGGCTGGGCGGTATATCGAGTTTGTACCATATATCGATATTTTTTATAAGCGATACGGTATGAAGCAATACCGTTAATATCAAGTTTGATATGAGCGCATCCAGGTAAAAAAACTAATCTTTAGGGAGAAAGACACAGACTGAACTGCTGCGGAGAAAGTGCATAATACACTTTGTTCTAAAAATGCGACAAGCTTAATATGAACAGCTTTAAAAAATACTCGTATGTTATAGTAGCTTATAGTTTCAGTTTAAAGCGGCTCTGACAGAAAGGCTGCGTGTGCCGCTAACAGAGACGCGCTGTTTTGAGCTATGTGCTCTTTTCCTAAATGCATAACTTACATCTCACAGGAATATTCTCCATCTGTACATGTTAGAAAGCCATGGAAATATGTCCATTTTGCTGTCAGAAGTGCATGAGCTTTTGCTTTGCGATTCTCCGCTAAACTTCACAGACTTAAGGTGCGCTCACACCAAATCAAATCAAATCACTTTTATTGTCACAGATGCGAAAGAAGTGAATAAATCGCGCTATTCGGGCGTAGTTGGATGCTTGAACATTTTGTGTTTACTCGCTTCATTCGTGCGTGAAATTCACTACACAACAGATGTGAATGGGAGGGGCTTCTGCAGGCAGCTCCAGTCTCGTTGCAAAATGTATTCCTGTTTTTGTAAAATTACGAAGTAGTATCGTACAGCTCCGGGTATCCACATACAACCACAATTACTTTGTCCTCCATTGTTGTTTGGGATTTTCTGCCTCCGCTCGTAATCACATCACTGCTAGAGCAAGCTCCGAATATCCGCCAAAGTTCAGATTTTTCAACTCGCGCTGTTCGTGCGAATAGTCAAACGCCCACAGCAGGACTTGACTTAACATGTAATTCATTCGAGTCTGGTGTGAACGCCCCTTTAGTTCAGAACGAGCGCCGTCCCAATAGCGCAATAACTCTGACTAAAATATACATTTTGCTGAAATATTTGTAGTTGGAATATATAAATGTGACATTTGTAGATTTTAAACCTGCAAGTAAGTGTATTTGTATGATAGAACTAACTGTAAAGTGACTAACGGGGAATCAAAACAGCCTCAATTAGTCTGTGCTTTTTTTTTCTACTTTCATTTTTAGTTTAGTAAATGTAACTTCTGCTTTAAAAGCATTATTTTCGTTTTAAGATTGCAATATTAGAATGTAATGTGATTTTAACCCTTTTTTGCCCATTATATATGCCTACATGGTTACATTCACTTTATTAGTTTAATCCAAATACAGAGATATATACCGCACGCAAATCAGCCAAAAAATACCGAGATATGAATTTCTGCTCATTTCGCCCAGCCCAAGGTGGAAGCTTAAATATTAAAACTCAATTAAATATTATGCGTGTATACCATTTCTTAATTCTATCAACCTGGTATCGACTCGCTCTCTCCTTTCATACAAACGCAACTGCTGCCATTGTGTTTTCTACACAGTCATGGATTATAAGACAACTAACAAACTAGTACTGTAAGTACTAGTACTTAATTATTTATGTGGTGAAATTTTGTGTAATAAAATTGGTATGACTGCACCGTATCCCTTAAATGTCCGTCTAGTTTGAACTTGCCACTTGCTCTTTCTTCATGAAAAGTTTGTGTTCAAATATTTCAACTCAGATCAGTGTTTCAATAAACGAGATAATGTACATCCAGCCAGTTGTTATCGCCAAATGAAGTTGTACATTATCTCTTACTTGTTATAATCTTAATTCAAGTGAAGGATTTTGAAAGCGTGACAGTAATCAGTGTTGAGCACTGCTGTAAGGTTAACCCTGCTTGGTTTCAATGTTTCAAAATTATTAAGTTGTTAATATTAGATATCTAGAAAAGTAATCAAATGTAATAAGTTACTTTAATAAAGTAATTTAAATGTTACACTACTTATTACATTTTAAATAGGGTAGCTTGTAATCTGTTATATTTACAAAGTAACTTCTCAACACTGCTGATGTATATTGAACATTTTGCTGGAATCTAAAATGTATATTTCACAGCAAACTTATTTACAGAAAGTGTACATTTGATATATATAGCTATCTTTAAATTAATCACTCGTATTAAGTTTTGGTCGTATGACCCACTAATAATCGTGTTAAATAATCATGACTACAATATTGACCAAAACAATCGTGATTATGATTTTTGCCATAATTGAGCAGTCCTAGTGTGTCATACTGAATCAACGTATTGATTTCTAAAGCTACATCTTTTGTAATGTCTACCACAAGACTGACTTTAAATGATCTTTTGGGGTAATTTCTCTGCAATAAATGAATCAGCGCATCATGTATTAAATTCGATTAAAAAGTCAATCTCTTGACAGACCTACTAAGCTGTAATACATGCAGAACATGTCATTAGTGTAAGGTCTGACCTTGGTTAGCCTCTGAATGTTTTTCTTGTAGACCGAGGACAGGCATTGTTTGACCAGGCCGGTGTTGTTGTCTCGTGTGAACACCTCGCTGTGTTTGTTGACCAGAGCGCGCAGCTCGGTGGGGTTGTTGGTGGCGTAGACCTGAGCCAGCTCGTGGTAAGCGTTACTGAGGGGCTTTACATCACACACACACACACACACAGACACACACACACACACACAGAGAGACACACACGCACACAGAGACACACACACACACACACACACACACACACACACACACACACACACACAGCACACACAGACAGAGACACACACACACACACACACACACACACACACAGAGACACACAGCACACACACACACACACACACACACAGAGACACCCACACACACACACACACACACACACACACACGCACACACGCACACACACACACAGAGACACACACACACACACACGCACACACAGAGACGCACGCACGCACACACAGAGACACACACACACACACACACACACAGAGACACACACGCACACACACACACACACACACACACACACACACACACGCACACACGCACACACACACACACACACACACACAGAGAGACACACACACACACACACACACACAGAGACACACACGCACACACACACGCACACAGACACACGCACACAGACACACACACACACAGAAAACATGGTGAGTGTACAGGGTCTTTACAGTCAATCCAAAGCCACCGTGTGGAGGCAGAAAGACTCACCTTGATGAACCGGCCCACGATCTGTGATGTGTATTTGGGGAGCTGCTGTACTTTGCCATGAAGGATGAGAGACACCAGGATGTACTTCTTGTATGCTTCTAACATGATGTGACTGACAGCCATCGCTGGAGTGGTTATTGCCTGGAAATAGACAAAGCGCAAAAAAAGGGATGCTTAGACAATAGACATGAAAATTGAAAATATACCAGATGATTAAAAATCATTCATAATGTGAATATCACAATGATTTTTGATGTGCTTTTTTATTTGGTTAAGTTTTCGTTAAGACAGCAAAAACTACATTTGATTCATTTTAGTGAATCAGTTCTGATTCATTAGTGCATCAATTGATGATATGGCATGTAATAAAATGTTTTAGTATGTTGGTAAATACTGTTGTTTATTACTATGTATTGTGGTGCATAAAACTTAAAATTATTAAATGTTCATTTTTTTCTAGATTATGTTTAAGTAGGTTATGTTTGTTGTTTTTCTCGACATTAAACATTCGGAGTATACTAGGCCTTAAATGCTGTTTAGTAAAATTGATTTAAAAATGAAAAAATTATATGTAAATAAATAAAGTTGAATTTTGAATAGATATTGGATATCGCCAAAAGCCCAACATATAGAGATTGTAGCTATACTTGTACTACAGTAAAACTACAAATACCTGTTCAAAAAAATACAGCGCCCGTTCAAAGTTCTTCAGACCCGTGTAGATCATGCCTCCATAGTAGTAAAAACTTAGAAAGTGCTTTGCGTCATACGCTCCGTTCTCCTTGCAAATATCCATCATGTCTAACTCCAGGAATGGGACTGCAGGCTTGAAGCACTTCGCTAATAGGCATAACTGTAAACATGGGACCGAATCATTAGTTACACACAATAAACATCAAACGATCAAGACCGTTTCAGCCTCTGGCATCCATCACAGAGGGATCAGATTTGTGGTTAAAATGTTCAATAAGTTAAGACAGTTTTTAGGGTTTTTTGTCAGCGTAGGAGGTTTCTGTAATGCCCCTTTCCTATCGGTAGTTAAGATAAGATAACACACTTAGGAAATGCTGTTCTGTAACAGCTTTTGTCCTAGATGTGGTCCTAACTGAAATTACTATGATTAACAAACACATAAGATGAGATTTTGAAGATAGGATATATCTGTAATACGCCCCTGAACTGTTTAGCTTTGGGTAAAAGCAGTGCTCGTCACGGTCACTGTTTGCCCAGCCGACCAATCAATGGAAAGGGGGCGGGACAAATACTACACCGCCCAATCATCCGGCTTGGACAACAATAGAGAAGTTAATAGTGCTAGTTATGCATTTTTATATTCAGTGATATTCTTCAAAATGAGATACTAGTACGTTACTGCCGTGGATATTCCTAATCACAGCAACCAAAGCGTTTAAGCGCCACCAGCTGGCTGTTTTCAGAAGAGCACTTTATATTTCAGCTGGCTAAAACACTTTGGTGGACACACGTTATTCAATATTTATTGTTAGGCATATAGTCTATTAGTCTTTTTTGCATTAACGCAATATACTGGAGGCAAACCTGAGAAAGAAGACCAGAATATTGCACTGCGTTCCTGGACACGCAATTAGCGCAGCTGTAATTCATAGACGGGGATTATGCTAATTGTGAATGAACACCCTATTTACGAATGATTGTAATTCATTAACAAACGCATGTTTAACTATCAAATGGGAAGCTTGTGAATCCAGAGGAGAGTTTTCTGGAAGGTCCTTTTTACACGCAATGTACTCATATTTACGAATGTTTCATGAATGAGGCTCAATGACTTTTCGTCGACTAAAACTATGAAAGACTCAAATGACTAAAATGTGACTAAGACTATTAAGAATTTCGTCTCAAGATAAAGACTAAGATTAAATCAAAAATGACCTGTCAAAGTTAACAATGATCTCAAGGCAGCTGGGACCATAGTCACCAAGAAAACGATTGGTAACACACTAGATCGTGAAGCACTGAAATCCTGCAGCGCCTGCAAGCTCCCCCTGCTCATGAAAGCACATGTACAGCACGTCTGAAGAGCCAATGATTCAGAGGAGAACTGGGTGAAAGTGTTGTGGTCAGATGAGACCAAAATCCAGCTCTTTGGCATCAACTCAGGAGGAATGCTGCCTATGACCCCAAGAACACATCCCCAAACATGGAGGTGGAAACATTATGCTTCGGGGTGTTTTTCTGCTAAGAGGACAGGACAACTGCACCGCATGAAAGGGACGATGGACGGGGCCGTGTACCGTCAGGGCCAGGGCTTTGAAATGGGTCGTGGATGGGTATTACAGCATGACAATGACCCAAAACACATGGACAAGGCAACAAAAGAGTGTCTCAAGAAGAAGCACATTAAGGTCCTGGAGTGGCCTAACCAGTCTCCAGACCTTCATCTCATAGACAATCTGTGGAGGGAGCTGAAGGTTCGAGTTTCCTAACGAAACCTTAATGACTTGGAGAGGACCTGCAAAGAGGAGTGGAGCAAAATCCCTCCTGAGATGTGTGCGAACCTGGTAGCCAACTACAAGACACGTCTGACCTCAGTGTAGGACTGGGCGATATATCGCATGCAATAATCATGCACATCTCGTCCGTAAAGCCGGTTGCGTGATTAGCAGTAAATCTCCATCACCTGCTTTCAAATGGAGCGGCATTAAATACACAGAGCCTTAGTTCACTGACAAGCTATGCAAGATTGCGTTCATTATCGATATTGCGTTGCAGGTGATGGAGATTAACCGCTAATCACACGACCGGTTTTACTGACGAGATGCGCATGATCATCACATGCGATATATCACCCAGCCCTACCTCTGTGATTGCCAACAAGGGCTTGGCCACCAAGTACTAAGCCATGTTTAGCGAAGGGGTCAAATACTTATTTGACTCATTAAAATGCAAATCAATGTATACGTTTTTTTTAAATGTATTTTCAGGATTTGTTTGTCGTTATTCTGTTTCTCACTGTTTAAATACACCTAACATTCAGTGGGCAAATGTACAAAATCAGCACAAATCAAATACTTTTTTCCTTAGTGTATATATTGGATGGCCTGAGTGAGTGGGAGTAATTTTCAGCAAATGTTTGGATGAAATATTCCTTGAATTACAAAGTAATAAATATTTAAGGACACCAAATGACATCCTAGCAGCTCTTAAATCTAATAGTTGACTCACCTGACACAGGTCTGCATGCACTGAGGTAAGCTGGTTTGTGTTCATCTGCATCTTGTCTATGCCCTGTTTAATTATACTTATTCCACGCAAAGGCTGTAAAGTACAAGAAACCCTAATGTCAGCTTTATCGTGTAAAGGTAACTCCAAAATGATCAAGAGACACTTGCCTGTTTTCTTTCTACAAGGGCGATTGTCAACTGGTGGCACAGACCAGCAACTGTACGCAGGAATAAAACACATTAGCACAGATTAAACAGTACAATGAATGCGTTTATATACCGCCGATGTGTTTCCGTACATGTGTCTGTGGCGTATCGGATATGCTCTCCATTGCAGGTGCTGATGAAGAGCTGGACTTGGGAAAACAAGGTCTCAAAATCAGGGATGTTTGGCATGGAAAACTTCACAAACCTGCAATACAATTAAAAGACACCGCCATTTTTTTTTAAATGGACATTAAAGACTTCATGAACTGTGTGTGAATCAACAAGTCCCTGACTTACAAAACAGCTAAAACACCGAGGGAATGGTCTTGGATGTCTAACGCCCCAAGAACAGTGTCCAGATGGGAGAGATTCTTGGCCAGAAGCTCCCCGCTTTTATTGATCAGCTCACACAGTTGAGTCATCTGACCTGAGAAACACAGCATTATGAATGAAAACATGATTTCACATCAGTTTAATACAAATATACACGCAATCAAGATCTCATATAGCTTTTTAATAATAATAACCTGCCCTTTCTTATTGAAAACTGCCTACACGTGACATAGAAACTTGGAGCTGTGTTGTTATTGTGGCATTTAATACCATATTTAATAAATGACTCAGCTAACATGACACCTCGTAATGTCACTGGTGTAAAATCTAAGCGGTCCAGGTAAGTTATAAGCTGAGATGTGTGATTGTACTGCAGCATTTAGTTTTTTATTTTCACTTGGACGAACAGAATAAGATAAACAAACGCCATGTGTTACTTCCTGATATATAAACAACTAGCATGCTATCGCGCTAACGGCTTTTAGCATTAAGCTAGTTAGCTCACGTATTCGTTCGTCTGCGCGTTCGCGAACCGTGTAAACGGCGGTACCTTGAGCGGAGAGTTGCCGCACGTTATTCACGAACTGCTCCAGAGCCGAAGCCATAGTTTTGAGCTGTTGGGAAGATGTTTTTCATTCAAATGTCAGAAGCAGCTCTCCAGTACAGAAGCGACGGCCCTCAGCCGCCAACAACACGCAAATATCGCGAGGCTTCAGTGACAGCTCAGATTCAACGAGATCTCAGGCACGGGATCTTTCCTGCTGAAAAGCGAATGATATTTTTGAGATTATGTTTGAATATTTCACCACACAAACACATATATTGTATGTATATAGAGCTAAATGTTTTATTCACATCAAAAAGTCGCGTGATTTTGAATTCAATATGTATCTTTAAGACGTAAAAGGAACGTGTCAGGATTTCTTCCGGTACAAAACAAAGATATTCTGACTGAAGAGACGACCATATTAAAGGTTTCCGAGAAATCAGTACATGGAGATTTTAAATAAAATATATTAAATAATAATGTAATGTATTATAGGTTCATTCTTTATATTTTCCATCGTTTCAGAGAAAAAAATTATAAATAAGAAGAGCGATGACCATAAATAATACTTTGCTTCACTTGCGAGCTTACTGAGAAAACCGAATAGAAATGCTATTTAGTGTAGCCATGTACAACTTTTTATGTAATATGTGATTAGCCTATATATAATACAAAGTACTGAAAAGAGCTCCCATTAAAAGTCCTTCAACCTCGGTTCTGTAAGCCTTGAATCAAACCAAGCGGATCCGAGGTGAAGCACAACATTAAACATCTTCATTTGAGCTTAAAGGGTGTTTGAATTTCAGGTAAAAGAGTAAAGTACCAGTCTGTAAACTTCGTTTTATTTATTTTTTTTGTGCAAAACTTGTCATACAGAAACAGGGAAGAGAGACATGAATATATTCCAACAAAGAGCAATCATAAAAATAAGAACAGAAAACAAATATTATGATATCTATACATGCACGTACAAAAATAAAATGATATCATTTTAGAAAAACTGTCATAATTCATAAAAATGTGTCACTCTTGTGTTATTTAAGTCTAAGAGATGAAACAAGAGAGTCCAATTCAACAAGAAAAAGGAGATTTAAGCCAATTTCGACGCCAATTTTGCATTTAATATAAGAAAATTAACAACATATTCAGCAGATAATAGCTTTGGATTTTCATGATTTAATATAAGATCTTTGAGGATGAAGTTATGGGTTATATTTGGGCGTTAAGTTAACCCATAAACAGCTCAATCAGAAAACAAACGAGCAGCTGTTTCCTAAAACGAGCAAGACTCGTCAACATCTGAATAATTAGAAATAGACACATTAACATGATACATGTTCTGATGGATTTTATGATGGATCTCCGTAACCTTGTTGGATATGTGAAATTGACTTGGCAAAAGCCAGGCCTTTCTCCAATGTATATTTGTTATAAAGGATAATATTTATCTTTGTCTGAAATATTTTGTGAATATGTCTGTTATTGCACTTCCGATCTAAAATATCGGTATCACCCAAACATAAAGCACTGTTGCCTTTACTGAATTTAAGGTGACTTTTAATTAAATGGGTTAAGATATCATCAACGTGTTATATTCATTTGGTGTATTGTGTTATTTTACTTTATAGTGTATTTTGCTTTATAGTATGATGTTTGCTCAGTGTGGTGTTATTTTACTCGAAATGTGATGTGTGTTCAGGAGTGTAATCCATAAACTGATCAATATGTTGAATTATTCCAATCCATTGGGCAGTACTGGTGCTTTCCAATGGAGTGTATCAGTGAACTTAAATAACCCTATGAACTTTGGGTAATGTCCAGAATATGACAAATACATGTAAACAGGTTTGATGTATGTCTCATGGGACCACCGCCAACCAATAGGGGCAGCGGAATAAAGGATTTTTAATAAAGGGCTGATCCAGCCTAATTCCACCATTAAAAATGGACCAGGTGGGCTAGTAATTAATTGTGGCAAACCAGACAAGCATAGCCAATTAAAAAACCGGAACTACCATTGTTGGGTAGTAAAAAAGGTTTAAAATGGATGTACGGACAGACAGAGATCAGATGCGGTAGATGCAGTGACCGTTATCTCGGCTTTGTTACTTTGGTTAATAAAGTCTTATTTTGACATCTGGAACGCTGCTTCTCGAGTCTCATTGACTAAATTGAAGGAATCCATCTCTAGCTATTGGGCCACGACAGGTGGGACTGGAAAAATCATAAATGGAGATTCATAAATTGTTCATATGTTAAAATACACAGATAGAATGCAGTTCAAGTTATTATTAAGGGGAGGGGGGGGGGGGGGGGGGGCTTATTTCTAACAGTTGTATCAGCATTATTTCAAAGGAGAACTTTGTTGGGGGAGAAACCATGGACAAAACATGATTTCCACGAAAGAAGCATTGAAACTTGCCAGGCAAGAAATCAGACTTTAGTAAAATCAAATCAACTCACTTTTATTGTCACATCACCACAGCACAGTGAAATTCTTGAGCGCGTGCTCCAGACAAACAATTTACATATAGACAGTACACACTTACAGACTTACACAGAAGACAATGTGCAGAATACACATACATATACTCAGTACACACAGTGTACTATTAGACATACTTACAGTTATTAATAATACGCGTTATACACAGTATTTACACATATATATACACACACAGTAATATGCGAAGGTGCAACACATTATATATAAGATATGTGTCATTGATGTGCATTAGTAAGAAGAACAGGCCAAAAATCTGGTCAAATATCTTATTTGGAATAAAACTACACATTGACATTGGATTCATGAGGCATCTTCTGTCAGTTTACATCAAACAAAAATCAAGGCCACCGTCGCTTCTGGGATTAACAAGCACTTCTCTTTTTCATAAGGTCTGCTTTTCCAAATACAATCCAAACATATTTGATTAATTTCATTTATTTATCGTTGACAAACTAAGAAAGAGCAACTTTAGATACAATAACTCTAGCAGTATAAAGGAAGATCTCTCTGAAGTCAGATATTAAAGATCTGTTTCGTTTTTATTATTTTATCAGAAATGTTTAAATGATGTCTACTGGTAGGATTTTTAGAGATATTAATTCCAAAATATTAACAAAAAATATATATTTTTTTTACTAGGATGCCTCCTAATCGTATATCATCCATATCATAATTTCATATTTCAAAGTATTACGTTTTAGACCTGAAGCACATGAAAATTATTCCACCAATTCCAGAGCTTTTGGTAACTGATTTTTACCTCCAACAACAACAACAACAACAACAGCGTAGTGTCATCTGCTAGCGGCGCCATTTTGATCTCCCTGTCAAATACTGAGATTCCTTTCAAACATTCATCTTGTTCATTCTTAGATTAACTCTGTGACTAAAATAAATAAAACTGGGGAGATGGGATAGTCTGACTCCACGATTTATGTTAAACCTCTTAGAAGTTTCAACGTTTAGATCACTGAGAGGTTTATACCTCTATAAAACATGGTAACAGTCTCTATAAATGCTTTACCAAATACAGATAGTTCTAGAGTACGAAGACTGTAAACTTAGTTGTAATAAGGAAATGAACTACAATGACGTAATGGAAACCAAGACTAACTCAAATTAAAAACGATAGAGAAGTATACAATTATTGATATAAAGATTATAATTGTGTGCATATAACATTTTTATGTTTATTTAAATAAAAAGCGCTTGAGTGGACGGGCGCTAAAGAGTTTTGGCGCCAGTTTCTTGCACGGGAATCATGGGAAATGTAGTTTTTTCACCAGGGATTACGCTCACGATCATTTCAAAATGAAGTCGACATAATGCGAGCTGTCCACTTCATCAGAAGCACACAGCATCGATTAACATCCTCTTAGCTCACAGTAGGTCTGTCTTTAATGGTTTATAAGCTATCGCTCAAAATCAATTCCCCTATGGAGAAAATGCACAGGGCGTTAACTTCCGGAACCCGATTGTTTGTTTCAGAGAATCCAACGGGAAGTAGTTCCTGTGAGGGAAAGAATCCACGACTGTGTGATGTCTCTCTCTTTGCTAATAATCTCGGGTAGACTTTGTAACGTTAACCATAAATAGCCACAGGATGATTCAGATCGACAATATATGATTTTAACAGTAACGGGCTTTATTTCGCAAGCACTCCATTCATAGCGTGCGCGTTTGATTCTAGCTGCAAACAAACTCAGAGGTCAACAACGCCGCAATTCAACACAAGCGACCACTGTAAAAACATGAGACCCTCTAACCCAACAAAAGACCACAACAAACGCGTTTATAATGAGCAAAACCATAGAGAGACGAGCTAACACAACCAGCCCCGTCCTGCTACAATCACAGCCCTCTCTATACGAGTTAGTGACCACGAGAGCCTCAGTCGAGTTCAAGGGTGTGTGTCATGACTGTAGTGCCGAGGCTTGTGAGGTGGGTCCAGAGAAGCTGCGTTCACTCTCTGTGCAGCGCTAACATGAGCACTAATAAGCGCAGGCTGCGAGTGCTGGTGGATATGGACGGAGTGATCGCGGACTTCGAGGGAGGATTCTTAAAGAAGTACAAGGAGAGCTTCCCAAACGAGCCTTTTCTGTCTTTAGAGGACAGACGGGGGTTCTGGGTGTCCACACAGTATGGAGACATGAGGAGTGACCTGTGTGTAAGTGTGTGTGAACACGACCGAAGAAGAGATGTTGATAAAGTGTGCTTATGTGTTGTTTCATATTAAACTCATAGAGTGAGAAAGGCTATTGTACAGTAAGAGTTTTAATAACTCTCTTCTGCTCACCAAGCCTGACTTTATTGGATCCAAAAGACAGTAATATTGTGAAATATTGTTACTATTTAAAATAGCTGTGATATATTGTAAAATGTAATTGATTTGTGTGAATTTTCAGCATCGTCTTCAGTGTCATTTGTGTTCTTCGGGATTCTTAGATAAATATAAATATCCAAAGATCAGCATTTATCTGAAATATAAAGCTATAGCATTCATATGTAATATGCTATTTACTACACACCTTAGAAACTCATAGGTTTATATCAGGTATAATACTGTAGACCTTAAAGGTTGAGTCTAAACTGGTTTTGCTGGTGTCCTAAACCACACAAGCCGGTCTGTTGGGTAATTAAGTTAATGTAATAAAATATATAATTAATTGAAATATTATTGTATTATTAAATATAAAAATGATCACAATCCCTATTAAACTGACAACCTTCAATGATACATTTATTGCAATTTTCAGTCATTTTGAATTTAAGTAACGATGAAGTTTATATGTAAAATTAAACTAAAATTGTCTGATTGAAGTTTAATGGACAAAACAGTTCTGATACGCTATCTAGAGTTATATATGGAGCACATAAAATACATAATGTACTAATCAATTATCATTTTGATTGAACTTTTCTTTACTTAAAGACTGAAGCTTGACCTTTTTATGAATCTTTTCAAAGCTTTATTTCAACATAGATATTTAGATCAATTATAGTCAGTCATGTTGTCATTTAAAACCCGTACATCCTTGATAATGGTGTTTATGCAAACAAAAAGTCTGTTGTTTGTTGATTTTAAATCTAAAACTGGGTGAAGTGATTTATGTGTCAGTACTGTTTAAACATTTCCAGCATGTTTGATGATAATACTGATAACCGTGATCATGATGCTCACATCTCCAATATTGAATGACAATAATCAAAGTTTGCATTGACTGCAGGAGAAGGCCATCAGTATTTGGGAGTCCCAACACTTCTTCATGGACCTGGAGCCTCTTCCCGGAGGAGTGGAGGCGGTGAAGGAGATGTCCAAGATGGAGAAGTAAGTTCAAGCACACATACGGAGCCACACAACACTTACAGACTCGAGCCCGTGTGTGTGTGCGGGACACTAGTTCTGAGATTCACTGCATGGTAAAGTGTCGCAGTAAATCACAGATGAACTACTGTTATAAACCACGTCATGCATAACAGCACGGCTAGTTATCTGCCTTGAGTAAATGTGTAGTTTGCATGTTATTACTAGTTGTAAAAGTCTTGCTTAGTTTCTCTTTCCTTCCTTTCTTCACCCAGTACAGATGTCTTCATTTGCACCAGTCCAATAAAACATTACGGCCACTGTCCGTATGAAAAGGTAAGATGAAGAGGTTGAGCTTCAGTTATAGATGCACTTTGGTCTGATTTATTAATTTATTATGTGTATAGTGAGACCAGTGTTCAGGGTCAGTTCATTTCTTTAATGTAGTGTGTCAGTTATGTGCATTTAACATTAAACCGAGTGCAAACCCTAAACATAAAGCACTTATTTATGTAACAAGGACACCGTAAAATAAACTCTGACCCATTTATTTATATATAAATTAAATACAGTAACTTCAACACATCCCTTGAATGCCTGATGAATAGAATTCATTTATATTTTTGGATGACAAAGTCAAAAATATCCTGATTATAATTAATAATTTAGTTTGACATGTTTCTTTACTTTATAAAAACTATTTTAACAGAACCGCTGTTTAATTTCACGTGATCAGTGTATGTTCATTAACTTAATGAGTCTGTAAATAGTGCACATTTGTCAAAAGTCTGTAACTGTCTATTTATTTCCAGATTTTAAATTCATTATTTTATGTATCTATTTGTATGTTTTGTGAGGTTTATTATTATTATTGTTGTTATTATTGTGTTTTGGTTCTTTGATCTGTTATTGTTGTTTTCATATTCTGCCTTATGAGCAGAAAAAAACTATATTTAATTTAATTATTATTTATTTTATATGCATTTATATGAAACATACAATACTAAATTGAAGCAATCCATTGTTTGTTAAAAGTAGGATATTATATAGAATGATGTTCTTTATTGTTTTTTAATCCCTTTTATTGAGGATTCATTTAACAGCAATTTAAAAAAGTATTAAAGCATTAGTTCACTTATAATTAAAATGTCCTGATAATCGACTCACCTCCATGTCATCCACTATGTTTATGTATTTCTATCTTCAGTGGAAAACAAATGAAGGTTTTTGATGAACACATTGCAGGATTTGTCTCAATATAGTGAGTTTCAAACGGTTGAAGGTTTCAGTGCAGCTTCAAAGAGCTATAAACCATACCAGACGACGAATAAGGGAACGAAACGATCGCTCATTTAAATAAATAAAATAAAAGCATCTGCTTTATAAACACACAAATGCTCGCCTGTTCTGCGATGCGCGTCCCAGACTTCACGTAATACGTAATGACGTAGAAAAGGTCACGGTTGACGTAGGCGGAAGTACCGAGTCTGTGTTTACAAGCTGAACGTGCAAATACTAATCAAGCGCCGTTTACAAAAAAGAGAGTTATAACTCAACGAGTTTACGAGATAAAACAACGATGACGGACGATATTGAACTTGGAGGAGAAGATGAGATGGATCCTTTTCAACGTCATTACGTGAAGAACAGGCCAGCATTTGTGTGTTTATAAAGCAGATACTTGTATTTTTTAAATGAGCGATCGTTTCGTTCCCTTATTCGTCGTCTGGTATGGTTTATAGCCCTTTGAAGCTGCACTGAAACCTTCAACCGTTTGAAAATCACTATATTGAGACAAATCCTGCAATGTGTTTATCAAAAACCTTACTTTGTTTTCCACTGAAGATAGAAATACATAAACACAGTGGATGACATGGAGGTGAGTCGATTATCAGGACATTTTAATTATAAGTGAACTAATCCTTTAAACTTATAGTGAAGATTAACTTTTCTTTACCCCATATGCTGTAAAAATAACAGCAAAACACACACAACCAGATAGCAGTGCGTCCATGGGCTTCCTCTAATGAAGTGTGTTTTGTCCCCAGTATGCCTGGGTAGAGCAACATCTGGGCTCCGAGTTCCTGGAGCAGGTCATCTTGACCAGAGACAAGACCATAGTGACCGA